>UESW01004712.1:754593-846235 GCA_900491605.1 Calamus simplicifolius | reverse complement strand
AAACAGAGCTTTAATAAGACCAATATTAAAGAAAACACCTTATGAATTATGGAATGAAAGAAAACCAAATATAAAATACTTTCATGCATTTGGATGTAAATGTTTCATTCATAATAATGGTAAAAACAACTTAGGAAAATTTGATGCTAAATCTGATGAAGGAATTTTTCTAGGTTATTCAACAACTAGTAAGGCATATAGAATCTTTAACAAGAAAACCTTAGTAGTTGAAGAATCCATTCATGTAGTTTTTGATGAATCTTTAGCAACTGGTTCTGAAAAGATTGATGATGAGGAAGATACAAACATAATTGAAAAAGATCTTGAAAAACTTAATATTGAAGTATCTTCTGATCATGAACAAGAGGCTAAAGATGATGATTCACATAAGGACGATGATGTCAATATTGATCATAATGATGTAGATCTTCCAAGAGACTGGAGATATGCTCATAGTCATCCTAAGGAATTGATTATAGGCGATCCATCTCAAGGAATAAGGACTAGATCATACATGAGAAATATTAGTAATCATCTTGCATTTGTTTCACAAATTGAACCTAAAACTATTGAAGAAGCTGAAAAAGATAATAATTGGATGTTAGCTATGCAAGAAGAACTAAATCAATTTACAAGAAATAATGTTTGGACCTTAGTTGAAAGACCTAAAACCATTCAGTAATAGGATCAAAATGGATTTATAGAAATAAACTAGATGAAAATGGCATTGTAATTAGAAACAAAGCTAGATTGGTTGCTAAAGGATATAATCAAGAAGAAGGTATTGATTTTGATGAAACCTTTGCACCAGTAGCTAGATTAGAAGCCATTAGGCTATTACTTGCATTTGCATGTCATATGAACATTAACTTATTTCAAATGGATGTAAAAAGCGCATTTTTAAATGGACTTATTAATGAAGAAGTTTATGTAGAACAACCACCAGGTTTTGAAGATCACGAGTTTTCAAATCACGTTTTTAAATTGCACAAAGCTTTATATGGTTTGAAACAAGCACCTAGAGCTTGGTATGATAGGTTAAGTAAATTTTTAATAGAAAATGATTTTACAAGAGGAAATGTGGATAAAACTTTATTTTTGAAAAGAAAAGGTAAAGATTTACTTGTAGTACAAATATATAGATGACATTATTTTTGGTGCTACTAACGATTCTCTTTGTCAAGAATTTGCAAAGTTGATGCAGGGAGAATTCGAGATGAGCATGATGGGAGAACTCAACTTCTTCCTTGGACTCAGATCAAACAAAGCAAAGAGGGAATTTTTATCAACCAAACCAAATACACAAGAGAACTACTCAAAAAGTTTGGTATGGAAACAATGAAACCCCTCGGAACTCCAATGAGTCCTTCATGCAAGCTGGACAAAGATGAAGAAGGTAAAAAGGTTGACCAAAAGTATTATCGAGGTATAATCGGATCCCTTCTTTATTTAACAGCAAGTAGACCAGATATCATGTTTTCAGTATGTTTATGTGCTAGATTTCAATCTGAACCTAAAGAATCACATCTAATAGCTGTTAAAAGAATTTTAAGATATCTAAATGGAACTAAAAATGTAGGTTTATGGTATTCTAGAGATTCCACATTAAACCTAATTGCATATTCAGATTCTGACTATGCTGGATGTAAATTGGATAGAAAAAGTACTAGTGGTGCATGCCAATTCTTAGGTAGTAACTTAATCACATGGTTTAGCAAAAAGCAAAATTCAGTTGCATTATCAACTACTGAAGCTGAATATGTAGCGGCTGGAAGTTGCTGTGCGCAAATCCTATGGATTAAGCGACAACTTGAAGACTATGGTATCACACTTGATAAAACACCCATAAGATGTGATAACACTAGCGCAATCAACTTAACTAAAAATCCAATTCAACATTCAAGAACAAAACACATAGAAATTAGATATCATTTTATTAGGGAACATGTAGCTAATGATGAAATTTGTTTAGATTATGTAAACACAGAAGAACAATTAGCTGACATATTCACTAAACCATTAAATGAAGAAAGATTTTGTTATCTTAGAGGAGAATTAGGAATTTGTAACCCTTTTGAGTAAATTTTGAAACCTCTAAGGAAATATATCTAGAATTCTTTCAAATTCTTAAAATCTTAAGGAAATTTTATCTAGAACTCATATCAAATTGATCTCTCAAAGTCCATGATTTTTAATCATACTCAAAGATCAATTTTTGGGACTTATTTCGGATTCTCTGAATCTCAATCTAATTTTTCTCTGAATTTGTCCGGGAGCCGACTCGAGAGTTTCGGAGTCGACTCGAGTTTCTGCTGAAACTCAGGAGTCGACCCCTCTTCTGAGCGAGTCGACTCGAGATCGTGTCCGTGCTCTGTGACTTGTCGCGAGCCGACTCCACGCTTTGCGCGAGTCGACTCGACGTGGTCCCAAATCGCTTATTTAGGGCACGAGCCGACCCATCGTTCGATTCTAATCATTCCAAATCATTCTCAAAACCCTCCAAAACCTTTCAAACTTTCCAAAATCTTCCAAAAACCTTGAACAATCATTCCACCTTGAATCAATGGCCCCCAAAACCCGTGGTGCCAGTAGTAGCCGTGCCGGGATGAAAAGGAAGAAGACCGTGCGTCGACCCATCCGCGAGCCGACTCCGGAATCTTCGTCTGCTTCCTCTTCGGATGATACACCTGCTCCTACTGTCTCTACTCCACAGGTAGACCTTTTTGCAAGTAGGGTCATTACCACTGGGAGGAAGTTTGATTTCGATTTGTTTGAGAGAGAGGGATTACTTGTAGGTTCACAGTTGAGAGAAATGGGGTTTGAGAAAATATGCTCCCTAGACTGTCCTACATACCCTGCTCTGGTAAAAGAATTTTATAGAAATTTGACTAGAGGAGACAATGGATTGGTCAGTACTGTTAGAGGAGTTGGTTTGAATGTCTCTGCCGTCATTCTTTCTAAGCTATTGGACTTACCCCTATCAGGACCCTCCACCTTTGAACCAGAGGATAGGTCTCCTGCCCTCACCAGATTATTGAATAGAAACTTTGAGGGATTTGAAGAAGTTTTTGCCAGTCAGCTGCCACTGGACTTAAGATTGCTACACAACATTTGCAGCAGAATCCTATTCCCTAAGACAGGCCGGTTTGACTACTTATCTGAGAGGGATATATTTGTCATGGATGTTGTAGTTTCAGGGAAGCCAATCAACTTACCCATCATGATTTTATGGTATATAGCTGATTGTGGAAGTAAGAGGAAATCCTGTCTTCCCTATGGTATGATCTTGACTCAGTTATTCAGAAGCCAAGGAATTGTTTTTAGTGACAGTGAGCCCAAGAAGAATTTGAGACATACTGACTACTATTCACTGGCCACTATTCACCGCATGGGCTTCAAGAAAGTTAATGGTAATTGGATAAGAAAGGTCAAGATGATATTAGAGCTGCTGAGGACAGAGTTGATGATATTGGAGCTGAGGTCGAGGTTGGACCCTCTGTTGCTGGACCGTCTGAGGCAGGACCTAGCATGCATTATTCTCCTCCACCTCAGGCTTCATCTACTTCTGTGAGTTTTTCTGATGAGCAATTATGTCAACTTAGATCTATGTTTGCTGAGTTTGATAATCAAAGGAAAGATGAAATTGGTCAATTAAGAGAAGACATTAAAGAATTAAAGGAAAATATCATTTCAAGACTTGACTTATTTTCATTCTCTATTGGTACTCATGTGGATTCACTCAATGCTGAGCTTAAGAATATCTTTGAAAGACTTCAAGGGATAGCTGATGGATCCAATGTATATCTTAATAGAACCAATCAGTTAAGAAGAGATATTGATGCAGCAGTTGATCAAATTCAAGTAACCATGAATGACTTTAACAAATCTCAAAAGGATGATATCATGGAGATGATTGGACACTTAAAGAGTTTGATTTTCAAGCGTGTCAAATGAATTTGATACTTATCTTAGTTGTATCTCTAGATTTTCTTTCCTAGATTGTATCTAGGAAATTTTGCTTTAATATGAATGTATTTGAACTTTGATGAATCTAAGTTGGTTTAAATTTGATTCCATGAGCTTGTATTACATTTTGATGTAATTTAAGGTACTTTTATAGTAATGAGAAAAGTTATGTTCATTTCAATTATGAGTACACTTGAATATCTTTGAATGCTTATAGTTAATCTGATATAATTTTGAATATCTCAATACTTAATTGATAACTTAAATGCTGAATGAATTCGAATGAATTAACCAAGTTGATGCTCTGATGCATCTCAACCTTTTTGTTGATTACAAAAAAGGGGGAGAGAATTTATATAAATTAATCGTATATTGCATCATCTTTTTAATTGCCCTAATTAAATAAGGGGGAGAATTAAATAAGAAAAAGGTTATTTGGCTTAAGTTTTTAAATTTAAAAATCCTTTTTGAATTGAGGTTCTTAGGGGGAGCTACCTCATTGAGGGGGAGCTTTTCCATGAACACAAAGCTGATTTTGATATCATAAATCTTTCAATGTTATAATGCATATACTCAATGTTTTTGTCATCATCAAAAAGGGGGAGATTGTTGAGAAATTATTGAAACATAATTGCCCCAACTTTATTGATTTTGATGATTTTCAAAAGCCATGAGTATTTTAAATAAAACAATGAGTTTATCTATCAAAAATCTTGAGCTTATTCAAAAAGAAACCAATGGACTCTAAATGGTTAATTCACTGATTTTTGAATCAATTTGATAGAGATGTTTTCAAACACTATTTTTAGAATCTCGAAAAGAAATTCTTACATAATATATTTTAATCTATGATTTCTTGAAACATGTCTTGAATTCATGCTTAATGACATATTTATTGTTTTCAAGTCAAAATATCATTTAAAATTATTTTAATATATTTGGGGAGCTTTAAAGTCAATCAGAACATTTTTCTGATTTTTGTATCGCCCCGAGCCGACTCAAGGGTTCCCGAGTCGACTCCCCAATTGTCTAAGTTTCAATGTTGTCTTGAGTCGACACTTGAGTTTTCAAGAGTCGACCCCTGAAACCTTCGCGAGCCGACTCGACTGTGCGAGCCGACTCGACTCAGACACCAGAAAGTCTCATTTTTGAGCACTTCTCGAGTCGACTCCCCATGTTTCTCGAGTCGACTCCCGACTTTCAGGAGCCGACACTTATGTTTTCACGAGTCGACTCTTCAATGGTTAAAATGTTTCTATTTTTGGTAATCGACCTCGAGCCGACTCCCTCAGAGCTCGAGTCGACTCCACGATTTCTGGGCGATTTTTAACGATGACACATCAGCCCCAACGGTAAGATTTTTGAATAACGGCTATTTTTCCTTGATTCTAACGGATATATTTTTGCAGAATCTATAAATAGAGGAGTTCTTTTCAAATCAAAACAACCAGAGAAAATCAAAAAGAGAGAAAAGAATATCATTTGAAAAGAGGGAAAAACAGAGCTTAGTGGAAAAATCTTTTAGCTCAAAGAGGAGTGTTTCAAAAGGAGTGAAATCCAAGAGGAAGATACGTCTACTCCTTCTCATCATTCCACAAAAGCCAGAAGAAAATCCAAGTGTTTCAAAGGTCAAATCTGCGGATTTTCAAAAGAGGATAAAGCTTCATCTCAACTCCAAACACTTCTATGGTCAAGAATCTAGCTGAGGCGTGATTCAACACTTCAAGAGGAGTTGAAGAGAAGAAGGGAGAAAGCCCAAGCATCTACCATCGGCAAAATTATCAGGCTTTTCTAACCTTATATCATTTTGTACTTAATTTGTATATCTGCTCAAGGGGAGCACCTTATTGTTCAAACTCTATCTTTATTATTTGTTTGCTGATTCAATCTGTGGATTGAATTAGTGGAGGTTGGTATACCTCGTTGCAAGCCGGAGTGCTTGTGTTGGGTTAGTTGTAAGCCCAAAGAAAAACAACGTGTAGGGTTTTGTGCTGGTAAGCCCGAGTTAAAACCAGCTGGGTTCGTTGTGCACCCGGTAAAACAACAAGTTTGAGTTGTGAGCTTGTAAAACAACTCGGCTGTAATCTAGAGATTATAGTGTGGACCCAAGTGAATCTTGGGAGTGGACGTAGGTGCTGGTTGCGCCGAACCACTATAAAATTGCCTTGTGTTTGTCGTGCATAATTTTCTCTATCTATCTCTCTTTATTTACTTGTGTATTAATTTTAGTTAGCCTCTCACTTGCACATCTTGCTAACTAATCAATTAAAGTTAATAAGTCTTAAATTTTTTAAGAACCCAATTCACCCCCCCCCCCCTCTTGGGTTGCCATCTGGGCCAACACTACCGATCGTGGCAGCACTTGCCCGTGATTTCATGAGCGAGGTACACGGCAATAGACCTAAAATCTCGGGATCCGTTGCCTAAGGTGGTCATTGTGTATGCGAAAAAGGCACCAAGTTAGGACCGGAGCCATTGCTAGAGGCCGTCGCCAAAGGCCGGAGCCAAAGGCCGGAGCCAAAGGCCGTCGCGGTAGGCTGGAGCTGAAGGCCAGAGCCAAGGGCCATCGCGGGAGGCCGGAGCTAAAGGCCGGAGCCGAAGGCCGGTGCTGGAGGCCGGAGCCGAAGGCCAGAGCCGAGGGCTGTCGGGAGGCCGTCATGGGAGGCCGGAGCCGAAGGCCGTCGCTGGAGGCCGGAGCCAAAGGCTGGAGCCGAGGGCCGTCGCGGGAGGCCGGAGCCAAAGGCCGTCGCTGAAGGCCGGAGCGAAGGCCGTCGCAGGAGCCCGGAGCCAAAGGCCGTCGCTGGAGGGCGGAGCCGAAGGCCGGAGCCGAGGGCCATCGCGGGAGGCCGGAGCCAAAGGCCGTCGCGGGAGCCGGAGCCAAAGGCCGGAGCCAAAGTTCCTTTTCTGGGTTTTGCTGTCACATCATTACCTCCGGAAATCGTACAAAAGATAATACCACCCAGGGGAGACGGTCAGCCGTATCAACCATTGTTGCCGCCAGATCACCGGCCTTGAGCGTCCGCGAGCGTCCATCCTCCAGCGAGCTCCTCGCGCCTGCGGGCCTGCAAACAAGTCCCGGGGGCCGAAATTCCGGCGGGAAGCCTCCGACGCTAAGTCAGTGCTCTGGGCAACGGCCGTGAGCTTGAGGAAGCTCGAAAGAGAAAGAGAGAGAGGCTTAGAGACAGGAGCTCTCCCTGTGAGCGTTAGGAGTGTTATGAGTGTGCTCTCTCCTCGGGGTCTCTCTTACCCTTGTTATAGATACCTGGAGTCTGTGGGCCTGGGGCGTGATCACTTGTCAGAGTAGGTGGTCGCAGGGCATGGCCGATCGTTACGGCGCTTGCCAAACATGTCCCCTACGTCACCTTTTTGGTTGTCCTATGCGGATAGTGATGGGTGATAAAGTTAGTCGTGTGGGTCCCAAGGTATAGCCGTTGGGAGAGAAGGATGATGTTGAGTTGAAGCCAACTGTCCCTCGTAGAGTGTTGAGTATGGAGTGCTTGCGTGGCCCTGCTCGTGCCCTTGGATGAGCTTGCATGGCACTGTTAATGGTGAGGGAGCTTGGCAGCTTAGAGGTGTCGGCCATGGAGCTGTCGGCCTTGGAGGTGTCAGCCATGGAGGTGTCGGTCTTGGAGGTGTCGGCTTTGGAGGTATCGGCCATGGAGCTGTCGGCCTTGGAGCATGGCCGAAGGGCTCTTTGGAGGCCGAAAGGGAGATGCCCCCCTTCCTCAATTTCCTTCACGATTTTCTAATGGTGTTGGATCAGGACATCATGGGTTGACCCACATTAGACTAGTGTGATCGCACATCTCTATTAAAAAAAAAAAAAAAAAAAAGCGTAGGAGGGACTCTTGATCTTCCAAGAATTCAAATGTATCATCGCCCCCTCAAAAGCCGCGAGCACCGATTGTCTCCCACCTCTCGTTATTTGCTCGTCGAGTATCCCGGCAAGCGGCTACCACGCGCGTCTGGTGCCACGCCTCCCCTCCCCACCGCCTCATACAGCCAATTAAATCCGAACGGAAATTTGCGCGAGCCTTCCGGACTCAGCCGTCAAGAATTTCCTTCCCGGAATAACCCCGCCAAGGAGCTATTAAAATCCCGTCGCCTTTCCGATCTACCCAGAACCCAATAAACAAACTGGAGGTTGGAATTCCCCCAAGGCCTGCTGGGTTTAATCAGCCTGCTCAAAATAGGAGGGGTCAAATTTATCTATATTTATTTAATCTCCACTTCAAATTTTAAACAGGCGTGCATCCAAAAAAGAATCACAACCTCAACCAACTTGTGGCCAAAGCTGGAAGAAGTAAATTCAATTGAAAGAAGACTCAAAATAGGAAGTTATAGACATGCATCCCAAATTATAGCCGTCTTGAAGACTACTACTCTTAACCTAGACTGATCGAGAGATTTTAAAACCTGAAGCATAAAACCCATCATAATAGCAGCCCTTCTGAGAATATCTTCTAAATAAATTTCGATCAGGTCCTGATGGAGCCAGTTGACTCTATAGAGAATAAAAATGTTTTGGACAGCCCCAAAGGTCGACGGCTCCAATACCGGCACCTTCAAGACCGGCACCTCCAAGGCCGGCACCTCGAAGACCATCGATCCCAAAGGCCGACAGCTCCAAGACCGGCACCTCCAAGGCCGGCACCTCCAAGACCGGCACCCCCAAGGCCGGCACCTCGAAGACCGTCGGCCCCAAAGACCGACACCTCCAAGACCGGCACCTCCAAGGCCGGCACCTCGAAGATCGCCACCTCCAAGGCCGGCACCTCCAAAACTGGCACCCCCAAGGTCGGCACCTCGAAGACCGTCGGCACCAAAGACTGACACCTCCAAGACCGGCACCTCCAAGGCCGGCACATCGAAGACCGGCACCTCTAAGGCCGGCACCTCCAAGACCGGCACCCCCAAGGCCGGCACCTCGAAGACCGTCGGCCCCAAAGATCGACACCTCCAAGACCGGCACCTCCAAGGCCGGCACCTCGAGGACCGTCGGCCCCAAAGACCGACACCTCCAATACCTGCACCTCCAAGTCCGGCACCTCAAAGACCGGCACCTCCAAAGCTGGCACCTCCAAGACCGGCACCTCCAAGGCCGGCACCTCGAAGACCGTCGGCCCCAAAGATCGACACCTCCAAGACTGGCACCTCCAAGGCCACCACATCGAAGACTGGCACCTCCAAAGCCGGCACCTCCAAGACCGACACCTCCAAGGCCGGCACCTCGAAGACCGTCGGCCTCAAAGACCGACACCTCCAAGACCGGCACCTCCAAGGCCAGCACCTCGAAGCCCGGCACCTCCAAAGCCGGCACCTCCAAGACCGGCACCTCCAAGGCCGTCGGCCCCAAAGATCAACACGTCCAAGACCGGCACCTCCAAGGCCGGCACCTCAAAGACCGGCACCTCCAAGGCCGGCACCTCCAAGACCGGCACCCCCAAGGCTGGCACCTCGAAGACCGTCGGCCCCAAAGGCTGACATCTCCAATACCGGCAGCTCCAAGGCCGACACCTCCAAGACCGAGAGCTCCAAGGCCGAGAGCTCCATGGCCGAGAGCTCCATGGCCAACGCCTCTAAGCTGCCACTCTCCCTCGCCGTTAATAGTGCCATGCAAGTGAATAGAGCCTTATACGTGAACAGTGCCATGCAAGCTCATCCAAGGGCATGAGCTGGGCCACGCAAGCACTCTATACTCGACACTCTACGGGGGACAGTTGGCCTTAACATCATCCTTCTCCCCCCAACGGCTGTACCTTGGGACCCACACGACCCACGCGAGCTCAATGTTACACGGTCCGGTGCACTTCGCCCGTCTCGGTCTCGGCGGTAGAGGTCGACAAGCATCCGCTTGCTGCAAGGAATTCCACGTGGCTTTACCAGGATCACGGGCGGTCACCAAATATTATGAACCGGCAATTACTAAGGTCACAGATGGTTTCCAAAAATTAAGAGGCGTACTTATGACATATGTTTAGCAAAACGGAAGATATTACTCGGCTGTTACCAATGAAGGGTAAGAGGGACCCCCGAACAGGTATATAAAGACCCCAATCTCCCAATAGAGGGGGGGCTCAATCTCTACTCTTTCATTAAAAAATTCCTATTCTCCATATCGCTGACTTGAGCGTCGGAGGGTCCCCGCCGGAACCACCGATCCGGAACTTTTCCTACAGGTTTCCGGCTGAAGGAGGCGGTCCCTATCATTCCTTTAAGGCTAACAAGCATTTCTACCGTTTGATGCTCCTCAAAAGTTATTTGACGAACAGGTCCAATTGCACCATTGCAGAGGGCTTACTAAAATGCCAAATCCGAATCGATCTCCCCTACACGGGCCTCCCTGGCTCGTTAGGGCATGGAGGGGTATTTTAGGTAAAAAAGATATTCTCGCGATTGAACCTCCGTTCCGATCTGCCTTCTCGGCCTTTCCTTCCCGTCTCCTTCCCGCCCCTCCGCTCGTCATTGCCCCAAACCCCGCCATTCTCTCTTTTCCCTTTCTGCCCTTCCTTTATCGCCCCAATCCCCAGCAATCTCTCCTTTCCTTTACCCTTCCCTAATTTCTCAATTCTCTTCTCGATCTTGGATACCTCCCCCCTCGCGGCCGCCGGATACCGCAACCAGAAAGCCTGATTCGCTTCTGAACCCCGTGGTGATGGCGAACGGGGATGGTTCGTCCGATCCCGAGGACTACGTGCTACGCTCCGGCCTTAAGCGCGAGTTCGCCTTCGCCCTCCGCGCGCAGGCTGCCCTCCCGGTGTCCCTTGGCCGCACCCTCTCCTGTAGGTCCCCCTCCTTCTCCCCCACCTCTCTTTCTTGCGATTCCAAGAGGGCCAAGAAGGCCGATGCCAAGGATCTGGCGTCCAAGGCCGCCGGATTGCCGCAGGAGGCGGCGGCCCCGAATCCCCCTCTCAAGCTTTGCGAGATCGAGGCAGAAGCCCCGTTTGTGGTTTATCGTCTGGATGAGGCCAAGGTGGAGGCCCCAATTGTGGTGGATGGGCAAGATGAGGTGATGCGGGATTTCAATCCGACAGAGGATGGGCTTGCCGTGGAGAAATCTTCTCAGATCGGCGTTCTTGATGAGGCTATGGTTGATGGTGATCCGCCTATTAAAACGTATACGAGATCAGGATCAAAGATTACGAGACGAGAGGGCTCGATTGTCCTGGCATTGGCTTCTTCGCCTCCAATTGAGGCTAATGGATCTGTGATTGATGATAATGGAGTCGAGACCCCCATTGTGGTTGACGATAACGACGCGCGTAAGGTTAATGGTGACCAATTAGAGAATGGCTGTGCCCTGGAGGACCTTATTGTAATTGACGGTCAAGATGGATGGCACGACAGCGGTGAAGCCATTGAAGAAGAGGTTCACGAGGTCGGTGTCGAAGGTTACTTTGCAAGAACCAGCGACTACGCGTCCGCAACCAACATTGGATCAGGCAGGTTCTGCAGTGGAGACACCAACTGTGGTAGATGAGCATGATGGATTGGAGAAGTCTGTCAGAAGGTTCACGAGGTCGGCATTGAAGGTCCCTCCAATGGAGGACGAAGTCTCTATTGTTGAGTCCCCGACGGTGATAAATTCACATGATGGGCCAAAGGATGAAAATTGTCTGTCAGAAAAGCCTACCAGGAGGTTTACAAGGTCGGCAATTAAAGCTAAAGAGGAAGACTCTGGATCCGGGGAAACTGCGACCGTGAGTAGTGGGTCTGTTGGATCAGTGGACCGGAAGGCTGGGGCAAATAGCGAGGATGGATCTTTGAATTCAACACCTAAGAAGAAAATGGAACTGAAGATGTCCAAGAAAATTGCCCTGACAAAGCTTCCAGCAAATGTTAGGGACTTGCTTGCTACTGGCTTGCTTGAAGGATTGCCTGTCAAGTACAATTCCTCCAATGGTAAGGTATGTGCCCCGATTTTTTATGATAATAAATTGTGTTTGTAGCGATCACATTGCATGTCAAAATGCTACTCGCAAATAGCTTGATGATAATATATTGGAGCCTGATCTAGTGTATTGTATGTTTAATCCTGCATTAGTTATGCACTAAATAGGTATATTTAGTATGGATATAGGGCTAAGAAATCCAATATATATATAAAAAAAATCTTAGGGCTAACCTTTTTCAAATGGGTTTTGTTAGATTATTAAAAATTGTAGCAAAGCAAAATTGGCCCATGGCTTGTGTGGACTGCAAACAGGCTTTCTTGGAGTTGATAATGGCGTGATTATGGTGTTTGTGTTTGGATTTGATATTGGAGCTTAAATAAGAAGACTATGTGAGAGCTTGTGTTGGCATGTGCTTAGTTCTACATTAGTTATGCACTAGGTAGATTTTAGATTCTTATACAGGTTCAAAGAATTTAAATAGAAACCTTCTAACTAGTCTTCTTTGGTCATCATTTTGTTTTAAGTCATGTCTTGGACCATGAAGTTGTTCTTCCTTTTAGCTTTGAGGGAGTACAGATTATATTTTTGTTATCTACCAGACTGCTGATAAGCATTTTTCTTTATCACATTTATCGGTATTTTAATTTTTAAAAGAATTGTGTTTATGGCTTATTGTTACAGCAAGCTGTACTTCACGGTGTGATAAAGGGACGCAATATTTTGTGCTCTTGTTCTTCATGCAATGGTTCCAAGGCAAGTGCATTTATTTCTTCACGTTGATATTAGATCGGCCCTTGTGTTTGCATAGGTTTAGTCATTTGATATTGTTATGGGCGTTGCAGCTTGTTTCAGCTTATCAGTTTGAACTGCATGCTGGTAGCACAAAGAAGCACCCATCAGACTTCATCTTTTTGGACAATGGAAATAGCCTTCGTGATGTTCTAAAGGCATGCACAAGTGCTCCATTAGACATGCTGGAGGCTGCAATCCAGAATGCAATAGGTCAAGCACCTCCAAAGAAATCAGTAACTTGTCAGAACCCCGGCGCCGACCATCACCGTGACATTATGGAAAGCCGAGTACCACCACTTGGCACTCCGGTCCAACGTGATCGGCAGATTAAAGATAGCCGTATCCAACATATTAAAAACAACACAATCTCTCTTTCCACTCTCTCTCTCTCTCTCTCTCAAAACCAGCCGCCAATTAACGCCTCTCTTTCTTGACGTATTAAAAACAACACAAGGGAAGCAAATTTCTGGAACTAGAAAGGGAACAACTTCAAATTCTTCGGTTTACTCGCACACAACGCATGTAAAGCAACAACGCATGTAAAGCAAGTGAATCGCCACAATCCTCTGTTTCCTTTTTTAACTTCTGGCCGTACGTGCAAAGCGCGGCCAGTGTGCGCTTGTGTACCGAGCGGACTTTCCTTAATTTCTTTTCAATTTTATTTTTAATATCATTAATTTCTTTATCTTTTCTTCTCTCAGCCTATCTTTTTTTATAAGATATGGATAATTAAAATCCTAAATGCCAAGACAGGTAATCAATTTAAAGAAATATCAGATTGATTGATAGCCGACTCTGCAAAGTATAGAAAATATCAATTTATATAAAGTATAGAAATATTATCCACCACAGATAGAAAATCTATGATCTAATCAATTTATATAAAGTATAGAAATATCCAACACGCTGTTCATGACTCATCATGCCATTTAGGATTACAAATGTCAAAACTTAGAAATGGAATATTCAAAAATCAGAAAATTGGAACAGAACAGTATTTTAAAAGAGTGTTGCAGCAATGACAGTATATCCCAGATTCTTTTATATAACCCCGAAGCAATCTCTGTATAATCACCATGACAACTATGTTAATCAAATAACCACAAAAGAGACTGCCACTCACAAAAAGAATCATTTAACCACCTCGAAAACACAACCTTTCCACGAACATAGTAGGCTATTTCAGTTCCCTGAGGTAAAATATCGTTCATAAAAACCAACTTTTGCAACCCTAGGTCCCTGGCACAAAGAAGATTCAACAATTAACAGAGATTAATTGCAAAGGAAAAGACAAACAGAGAACAGGCTAGACAAAGCAAAACCTTAACAAATGAACTTAAAATACTGACTTTCTAGTTAACTTCCCCGCACTATTCTTCTTATTTGGTGTCAAATTCTTGGAAGAGCTGTCTGAAGGATCTGATACGGAATTGGACCTTGATGACCTAAAGACCAACAATATATGAGATCCATCAACATGTTCTTCAATAATCACTACAATTATACACCACAGATAGAAAATCCAATTGATTTTTAACTCAAAGATATATTACAACTAAAATAACATCAAATGTCACATGCTACATCACAGTTATCTTGTTTTCTATTTGGATGAACTTGTCATCTTCTAATCATGCACCACATTACAACCATTGGCAAAGTAGCCAAGCATCAAATCGCATTAACTACATGGCTGATAAAATTATGAACAGAAAAAAGGAAACATATCAATACTTAAAACTAGAACAATAAGGCAACTAAAATAGAGCAAAGTAAGCATGAAGATGGAGAAACCAAATAAAGGAGATAGCTAAATCCACATGGTATAAAAAGAAGGGAAAAAACCATTAAAGGCAGAAGTTGACACATAACAGCCTAATCTAGCCAGATTGACTCGTAGTTATTGTATCGATATGTTCCCACACCCATTTTGGCTCCTAAACAATTTTAAGAATACAAAAATGGCCCTCTCTCTCCCCCTCTCAGGCAGAACGACATATAGCAACCAACTCAAGCTGGATTAACTCACTGTGGTAATATCAGAACATAATTACCATCACTATTTGGGCCACTAAGAAATTTAAAGAATACAAAAATTGCCCTCTCCCTCTCACTCTCTAACGGAGCCACATACAAACTGCATAATCGGCATTCTTTTGAAAAATAATAATAACAATAGCAAAAAAGGGAAGCAAGAACAAGTCCTCACATAAGTATTACATAAAACTAATTAAAAGGAGACATACCTTGTGGTACTAGCAGTTCCATGTGAAGGTCTTGGAGTTTTTGGTTGCTGCTTCGAAACAAGACAAGAATCACACAGCAGTGCAAACTTTCCAGTGCACGAAGTAAGTGAATAATCAGATATCAAATAGCTGCAAAGTATAGAAAAATATCACGAAGTAAGAAAAGACTCTGTGAATAATCAGATATCAAATAGCTGCAAAGTATAGAAAAATATCAATTATGCACCACAGATAGAAAATCCAATTGATTTTTAACTCAAAGATATATTACAACTAAAATAACATCAAATGTCACATGCTACATCACAGTTATCTTGTTTTCTATTTGGATGAACTTGTCATCTTCAAAGTATATATTGAATCTAAGAAAAGAAAATTAAACCAATCCAAAATGACTCATGGGACGACCAACTTATGAAATCTTTTACAAATGCTACATTCTTGCCTGTTAGATAAAATTTATATCAATATTTTTGTTAAAAATATATTATTTTTTATTAAATTTATTATTTAAAGATAAAATTTTGATTTTCTTTTTTTAGAAAAATACATTGAGAGTAAAAGGCAAGTGAATATCTCATTAGCAGTGATCAAAAGAAGGAAAAGAAGAAAGAAGAATTGAGGATTAATAATGAAAGAAAAAATTATGAGAAAGACTATGGGAGATGGCTAAGTTGGTTTTCATTAATTAGGTAAAATATAATTTATCCATTTGACCCTTTTTTTTTTTGTTGGACCAAAGCAAAATAACATGGGTAAATTCACTAAGGACCAACTTTTCTTTGAACTTTTTGGAGTCCAAACGATGTTGATGGATATTTGACTTGTTCATCTAATTACTTTAATAGGGGGAAGAGAAGATAGGTAGTAAATGAAAATATTGAACATATTTTTCACAAATTACCCATAAGCCCTTATAGGAGGTTAAGGATAATTAATGAATCAAGGAATAAACCCATAAATGGGGAGATATCCTATTAACCTTTCATATATAAATATAAATATAGATGCATATGCACCCTATAATTAAATGCATATTCACAATGCAATTGACCACCCTCTCATACATGTTGCTCTGTCCATCGTTCCCTTGCCATATCACCTTCCAAAATTAACGTGGCAATAG
Source organism: Calamus simplicifolius (assembly GCA_900491605.1). Taxonomy (NCBI): domain Eukaryota; kingdom Viridiplantae; phylum Streptophyta; class Magnoliopsida; order Arecales; family Arecaceae; genus Calamus; species Calamus simplicifolius. Next base: position 830,210 of record UESW01004712.1, on the reverse strand, counting down.
CAAGCCCTCCAACTTTTTAGCTCAAAATGGTTAGAATATTCCATTCCTCCCATCATATGAGATTAATTAAATTTGATAAAATAATTGATCTATTCAATGTTAATCCCATAATTGCACGTTAGACTTTTAAAGGATCTAATGGGACCTCAAGAATGTAGATTGAATTGTTCAGGAGTTTATTTTAACATAAAAAAATTATATTTAAAAGAAAAAAATGTATTATGAGATATTTGATGATGATCCAAATTTATGAGAGAAGAATTTGAAATAAAATTTTTAGCATGTCCATATTGAAAAGAAGCTAAAAGCGAAATTCTGGCGATTCGGTTGCTTTACATGGGTTGCATGAGAGTAAACCGAAGACTTCGAATTTGGCTGGATGCCTGGTTAAGATAGGACACTGCTACGTTTTTCCTTCCTATTTCGAGAAATTTTTGGAGATGAGATACATTGTATCGAGAAAGCGAGGCATTTATTCGCGGTTGGTTTTGAGAGAGAGAGAGAGAGAGAGGAAGAAGGAGAGATTGCGTTGTTTTTAATCTATCAAATACTGCTATTAGCGACAAGGAGAAGTCGCTTAATGATTGGCTCCCGATCACGTCGGACCGGAGTGCCAAGTGGTCGTACTCGGCATTCCACAATGTCATCACAATGTCATGGTTCTAAGCTAGTTTGTGATGTCGCATCTTGGATGGTGAATGGAATATAATTATAGTTTAAGCTTTGGCCATCATTCGTGTGCTTGTTTTGATCTATTGTATTTTTTATTTTTTTCTTTTTTTAGCTTTGATTTTTTTAAAAAAGTTGAAAAAAAGACTTAGATGAGTTGAGTTGAGTTGAGTTAAGATTTTTTTTTAAAAAAAACAAATCTAAGATTTTTTTTTTCTTTTCAAAACATTGAGGTATAATATAACCCTTGTGACTATTATTTTATTATATATGATGGAGCCAGTTGACCCCATAAAGATTAAATTTTTTTTTGACATTTTCAAGACTGACGGCCCCAATGGCCGACACCCGACGGCCCCAAAGGCCGACACCCGATGGCCCCAAAGGACGACATCTGCAAGACCGACGGCCCCAAAGGCCGACACCCGAAGACCGACGGCTCCAAGGACCGACGGCCCCAAAGGCCAACACCCGACGGCCCCAAAGGCCGACACCCGATGGCTCCAAAGGCCGACATCTCCAAGACCGACACCTGCAAGACCGGCACTTCGAAGACCGACGGCTCCAAAGGCCGACACCCGACGGCCCCAATGGCCGACACCCGACGGCCCCCAAAGGCCGACACCTCCAAGACCGACGGCCCCAATGGCCGACACCAGATGGCCCCAAAGGCCGACATCTCCAAGACCGACGCCCCAAAGGCCGACACCCGTCGGCCCCAAAGGCCGACACCCGAAGACAGACAGCTCCAAGGACCGACGGCCCCAAAGGCCGACACCCGATGGCCCCAAAGGCCGACATCTCCAAGACCGACATCTCCAAGACCGACGGTCCCAAAGGCCGACACCCGTCGGCCCCAAAGGCCGACACCCGAAGATCGGCACCTGCAAGGCCGGCACCTCGAAGACCGACGGCCCCAAAGGCCGACACCCGACGGCCCCAATGGCCGACACCCGACAGCCCCAAAGGCCGACACCTCCAAGACCGATGGCTCCAAGACAGTCGGCCCCAAAGGCCGACACCTCCAAGACCGGCACCTTCAAGGCCGGCACCTCCAAGACCGGCACCTCAAAGGCCGGCACCTCCAAGACAGTCGGCCCCAAAGGCCGACACCACCAAGACCGGCCCCAAAGGCCAGCACCTCCAAGATAGTCGGCCCCAAAGGCCGACACCACCAAGACCGGCACCTTCAAGGCCAGCATCTCCAAGACAGTCGGCCCCAATGGTCGAAACCTTCAAGACCAGCACCTCAAAGGCCGGCATCTCCAAGACAGGCGGCCCCCGACATCCTCCTAGCCGGCCCCTACGTCTCCAAGCCAAGCGGCCCTAGCGTCTCCAGATCCGCCGGGTCGGCCAAGGCCATCCTAGGTCGGCCCGACTCGGCCCCGGCGTCTCCAGTTCCACCGAGTCGGCCAAGGCCATCCCAGGCTGGCCCGACTCAGCCCCGGCATCTCCTGTTCTGCCGAGTCAGCCAAGGCCATCCCAGGTCGGCCCGACTCGGCCCCGGCGTCTCCTGTCCCGCCGAGTCGGCCAAGGCCATCCCAGGCCGGCCCGAATCGGCCCCGGAGTCTCCTGTTCCACCGAGTCGGCCAAGGCCATCTTAGGCCGGCCTGACTCAACCCTGGCATCGCCAGTTCCGCCGAGTCGGCCAAGGCCATCCCAGGCCGGCCCGACTCGGCCCCGGCGTCTCCAATTCCGCCGAGTCGGCCAAGGCCATCCCAGGCCGGCCCGACTCGGCCCCGGCGTCTCCTGTTCCGCCGAGTTGGCCAAAGCCATCCTAGGCTGGCCCGACTCGGCCCCGTCATCGCCAGTTCCGTCGAGTCGGCCAAGGCCATCCCAGGCCGGCCCGACTCGGCCCCGGTGTCTCCTATCCCGACGAGTCGGCCAAGGCCATCCCAGACCGGCCCGACTCGGCCCCGGCGTCTCCTGTCCCAACGAGTCGGCCAAGGCCATCCCAGGCCGGCCCGATTCGGCCCCGGTGTCTCCTATCCCGCCGAGTCGGCCAAGGCCATCCCAGGCCGGCCCGACTCGGCCCCGGCGTCTCCTATCCTGCCGAGTCGGCCAAGGCCATCCTAGGCCAGCCCGACTCGGCCCCGGTGTCTCCTGTCCCACCGAGTCGGCCAAGGCCATCCCAGGCCGGCCCGACTCGGCCCCGGCATCTCCTGTCCCGATGAGTCGGCCAAGGCCATCCCCGGCCCGACTCGGCCCCGGCGTCTCCTGTCCCACCGAGTCGGCCAAGGCCATCCCAGGCCAGCCCGACTCAGCCTCGCATCTCCTGTCCCGCCGAGTCGGCCAAGGCCATCCCAGGCCGGCCTGACTCGGCCCCGGCGTCTTCTGTCCCGCCGAGTCGGCCAAGGGCATCCTAGGCTGGCCCGACTCGGCCCCGGCATCTCCAGTCCTGCCGAGTCGGCCAAGGCCATCCTAGGCCGGCCCGACTCAACCCCGACATCTCCAGTTCCGCTGAGTCGGCCAAGGCCATCCTAGGCCGGCCCGACTCGGCTCCGGCGTCTCCAGTTCCCGCCAGATCAGCCCCAGCGGTTCAAGAATCCGCTTCTCTGACGCGCGCCGCCCGACAGTGCCCGACGCGCGCCGCCCGACAGCGCCGATGCGCACCGCTCGACAGCGCCAGATCCGACAATCCAATGGCTCCGCCGACTGATGGGACTCAGCCCACTAACCAGCCCAGATTCATGCAAGGGCTCAGCGGATCTTTCGACTCATGCCATCCCACGTGATCGTGCCAGCGTCATCCCCTATAAAAGCGTAAACCACGTCGAGAACCAGGTAACACTCATTTTACGCACTTGATGCCCTAATTCTCAAAGGAACTACTTGATCCTTCTAAGACCTCTCCCTCCTCAAGAGCTCTCTCGAGCTCCTTCTCTACTGTGACCTCTGTCACTAACTTGGGTATCGGAGGGTCCCACCGGAGAACCCTCTCTGGTCTTGGGACTTCTTTGCAGGCAACCCGGTGAAGAAGAAGAGCCTCCGTTCCCAATGTCGAGGAGGGGTGATCGAGCGTCATCAGATTGGCGCACCAGGAAGGGGGGTGCATAAGAAAAAGTAGCGAACGTCTTCCCTGAGCTACATCTTCCATCCCCCTCTTCTCCTAGAAGCCATGGTGGTGACACGAGCCCAGGATGCCTCCGTCAGCTGCCCGGCGGGGCTCCCCCCGCCAACTGGACAGCAGGAGGCCAATCCCCCTGCTACCAACACTCCGGTTGCCGGCCCGCCACCGACGCCGCCCTCCAAACAGCGGAGCAGCTGGCAACCCTCTCCCAGCAAGTTCAGAATCTCACTGCCATGATCCACGGACTCCAGCAGCAGCAGTCCGTGGCCACCCAGCATCAGACTGCTCCCCCCGCCAGCCAGCAGTCGGCGAGGGGAGGTTCTCCTCGGTGAGCCGCCAGCCGACGTCAGGTTTCCCCAAGGAAGCCTCAACGTGAGCCCTCCAAGCGGCCGCGGTCCCCTGACCACGGCCCCAACGAGTTCCTCCCAAGCCACATCACAAGGAACCCAGGTGGAAGTCCCGGCTTCCGTCTCCATCTCCTTCTGCCTCCTCTTCTTCTTCTTCCTCCGAGCCATCTCGGAGGGCCCCGACGATCAACCGCCAGGCGGAGGAACGCCTGGAGGAGTACAACCGGCGCCTCAACGAGCTCGCCAAGAGGATCAACCATCAGCCGGAGGAAGAGTTCGACACTCGTCCTCCCTACACCCGCCGCATATTGGAGGAACCGGTTCCCTCCAGGTTTCGCTTCCCCCAGGTGGACCCGTACGACAGTACGACTAACCCCCTCGACTACCTCGAGAGCTACAAGGCCATGATGCAAGTCCAGGGCGCCTCAGACGCCCTTCTTTGCAAGGCCTTCCCTGCAACCCTGCGGAAGGCCGCCCATGCGTGGCATTCACGCCTATCCCTTTACAGAATAGACTCCTTCCGGGAGCTAGAGAGGGCATTTTTGGCCCACTTTGACGCCTGCCGCCGGATCCCAAGGGTGGCGGACAGCCTCTTCTCCATCCGCCAGAAGGAAGGAGAGTCCCTGCGGGACTTCGTGTCCGATTCAAAATCGCCGCCCTCGAGGTCTACCATCTCGATGATGCGGTGGCCACCCTGGCGCTGAAGTGGGGACTCCTTCCGTCCCGCTTCACCTTCTCCCTGGACAAGAAGCCCCCGAGCTCTTACTCCGACCTCCTCCTCCGGGCCTAGAAGTACATCCGGGCAGATGAAGCCGACCTCACTCGCCGGGAGTCTTCGAAAGGCTCCAGCCACAAATCCGCTCCCTGAGCCGAGCGGACCTCCCCGACATCGCCGATCCGACCCACCTCGCCGGTCCGACAACAGGCGCCGAAGCCCTGTCCCCGACGAGGGTAAGCTCACTCCCCTCCTTGCCCCTCGATCCCACATCCTGATGGAGATCGAGGGCGAGCCCTACCTTCAACGTCCTCCCCCCATGAAGAAGGGTGTACCCCGCGACAGAAGCCGCTACTGTCGATTCCACGGGACTACGGCCACGACACCGACAGCTGCTACAGCTTGAAGCAGGCCATCGAGGAGCTCATCCAACGGGGCTACCTCGGCAAGTACGTCCAGAAGACACCACAGCCGCTACCGGCCATCATGGGGCCTCCACCAGCTCAAGCCGCCGTCGACAACACTCCCACGGAGCGGACTGTCGGGATGGTGTCCTGGGGGTCAGCCTCTGCGTCCAAGCGGCCGAGGGGAGGATGCTCCAAATAATGTAATGCCCCGGGGGAGACTGCTGTAATGGAAATGTAAACAATGAAGGCGTAGTCGTCGCTATGACGATCGCCAAACACCCTGTAAAAAGGATATTAGTTGATAGTGGCAGCTCAGCTGACATCCTTACTTACGACGCCTTTGTTCGGATGGGTTTATCTGTTGACTCCCTTCAGCCCGTGGCGACCCGCTAGTCGGATTCACTGGAGATTCTGTGAGGGTCGAGGGCGAAATATCCTTGCCTGTGACGGCCGGAACCCCGCCATGCCAAAGCACCGTGATCATGAAATTCCTAGTCGTGAGGGTCCCTTTGGCATACAACGCCATTCTTGGGCGTCCCGGCCTGAATCTTTTGGACGCGGTTATCTCCACCCGACGTCTACTGGTGCAGTTCCCCACCAGCGAAGGAGTTGGAGAAATGCGCGGGAGATAAGCCCGGTCTTACCTTGCTATCATGCGGCGTCAAGCCCTTTGGAGGCCGACCCGGCCCTGGAGGCGTCCGACCCTAGAGATTCCGCCAAAGGAGGGGAGCCCGCCGAGCACCTCCTGACTTTCCCCCTCAACGATGACCCAGCAAGGACCGTCCGTGTGGGCGGACTCCTTCCCTGGAAGACCGGGAGCGCCTCTTAGCTTTCCTGCGGGCTAACTCGGACGTATTCGCCTGGTCAGCGTCTGACATGCCCGGCATCCCTCCGGAGGTCATCACCCACAAGCTCAACATCGACCCGCGCCACCGTCCAATCCGTCAAAAGAAGAGGAGCTTTGCCCCCGACCGACAAAGGGCGATTGATGAAGAAGTCAACAAGCTGATCAGCGCCGGCCACATCCGGGAGGCGCACTACCCAAGCTGGCTGGCCAACGTAGTCATGGTGCGCAAGGCAAACGGGAGCTGGAGGATATGTATAGACTTCACCGACCTCAACAAGGCGTGCCCAAAAGACAGCTTTCCCTTGCCAAGAATTGACCAGCTGGTCGATTCCACCTCTGGTCACGAGCTTCTCAGCTTCATGGACGCCTTCTCCGGATAATCAGATAAGGATGGACCCCGGCGACGAGGAGCACACCTCCTTCGTGACAGAGAAAGGCATTTACTGTTACAAGGTGATGCCTTTCGGCCTCAAGAATGCGGGAGCGACCTATCAACGGCTGATGAACAAGGTGTTCCAGGACCAGCTCGGCCGGAACATGGAAGTCTATGTGGACGACATGCTGACGAAGAGCACCCGTGCCGCCGACCACATCTCTGACCTGGAAGAAACTTTTAACAACCTCCGTCGCTTCCAAGTCAAGCTGAACCCTAAGAAGTGCGCTTTTGGGGTCACGGCAGGTAAATTTCTGGGCTTTATGGTGACCCAGCGCGGAATCGAGGCGAACCCAGAGAAGATCAGTGCCATACTTGACATGAGGCCGCCGTCCAACAAGAAGGAAGTGCAACGGCTAACGGGAAGGATAGCGGCTCTGAGTCGTTTCCTCTCCAGATCGGCAGAGAGGTGCTTGCCTTTCTTCAAGGCCCTGCGGAAGGTGAACGGTTTTGCGTGGACGGACGACTGCCAGGAAGCTTTCGACGGCTTAAAGGCGTTCCTGTCCTCCCCACCGCTCCTCTCCAAGCCGAGAGACGGGGAGAGTCTTTTCCTTTACTTAGCCGCCTCCTCAGAAGCCGTCAGCTCAGTCCTGGTGCGCCTTGACGCTGACGGAACCCAAAGGCCAGTCTACTACGTGAGCAAGGTCCTGCACGACGCCGAGGTCAGGTATTCCAAAACAGAGAAAGTCATTTTCGCCTTGATAGTTTCTGCCCGGCGTCTTCGCCCGTATTTCCAAGCCCATCCTATCGTGGTGCTCACGGACCAACCTCTCCGAGCCATCCTGGCCCGTCCGGATACTTCGGGTCGACTCGCCAAATGGGCCATCAAGCTGGGGGAATTCGACATCTCTTTCCAAGCACGACCGGCCTTGAAGTCCCAAGTCCTGGCCGACTTCCTGGTCGAGTGCACTTGGGCGGAAGAAGATCTCAAGGAGGTCCCTGGGGAGCAGCCCAGGCCCGAGCCGAGCGGTGATGGAGAGACCTGGATCCTCCACGTGGACGGCGCATCGAATTCTCAAGGGAGTGGCGCCGGCCATTCTTGCCGGGCCGGGAGGAGAAAGAACCGAGTGCGCCCTGAGATTTCTTTTTGAAGCCACCAACAACCAAGCGGAGTACGAAGCCCTGCTGGCCGGGTTAAGATTAGCCCAGGAGGTTGGAGCAAAGCACCTCAGAGCCTACACGGACTCGCAACTCGTCTCCGGGCAAATCAACGGAGAGTATGAGGCGCGCGACCCCGTTATGGCGCAATATCTGAAAAAGGTTCAACTCTTGACCTCCTCACTGCCTTACTTCAGCATCAGTTACATCCCCCGAAGTGAAAACGCAAAGGCCGACGTCCTCTCTCGACTGGCTACCTCCGCCGACGGCTTGACAAGGGACGCCTACATCGAATATCTAGAAAGGCCCAGTATAGAGGGCGGGGAGGAAGTCCTCCCGCTCACCCCGGAACCTACATGGATGGACGCCTATGTCCGCTACCTCACCGACGGCACCCTCCTGACGACCGCAACGAAGCCAGATTGCTCAAGTGGAGGGCCTCCAAGTTCATCCTCCTCGACGGGCGCCTATACAGAAGGTCATTCTCCTACCCGTTGCTTAAGTGCGTAGGCCCCGCCGATGCCGACTACATCCTCAGAGAAATCCACGAGGGCATTTGCGGGAACCATCTGGGGGGCAGATCCTTAGCCCAGAAGGCTCTCCGTCAGGGGTACTTCTGGCTCACTATGAAGGAGGACGCGGCCAAGCTAGTTCAAAGGTGTGACGGCTGCCAGCGCCACGCGCACATCCAGCGTCAGCCGCCTGCCCCGCTGAGCCCACTCTCGGCTCCATGGCCCTTCGCCCAGTGGGGAATGGACATCCTTGGACCGTTCCCCCCAGCTTCAGGGCAGCGGAGATTCTTGTTGGTCGCCATCGACTATTTCACCAAGTGGGTCGAGGTCGAGGCGTTGGCCAAAATCACGAGAGCAAAGTTAAGGCTTTCTTCTGGAAGTCGATCATATGCCGCTTTGGCTTGCCTCACACCCTCGTCACGGACAACGGTCGCCAATTCAACAACGAGGCGTTCAAAGCCTTCTGCGAGGAGCTAGGCATTCACCACCGATTCACCTCTGTCGGCCACCCCCAGACCAACGGGGAGGCTGAGGTCATGAACCGCACCATCCTCAGAGGGCTCAGGACTCGCCTAGACGGCTCCAAAGGACGCTGGGTAGAAGAGCTCCCCAGTGTGATATGGGCTTACCACACAACGCCCAGAGCCCCGACGGGCGAAACTCCTTTCAGCCTCTCCTTCGGATCCGAGGCCGTCATCCCCGTCGAGATCGGATTGCCCAGTCCACGTGTGGAGTCCTTCAGTGAGGAAGGCAACTCCGCACTGATTCGGGCCAACCTAGACTTCATCGACGAGGCGCATGACAGAGCGAGACTGCGCATGGCGACCTTTCGCCAGCGAGCGGCCAAGTACTACAACGCCCGGGTTCGTCCCAAGGTTTTTCGCCGCGGAGACTTGGTGCTACGAAAGGCCGAGGTATCAAAGCCTACCGAGGGGGGCAAGCTATCCCCCAACTGGGAAGGTCCCTACCGTGTCGCCGAGGCGTTCCACCGGGGGGCATACAAACTAGAAGAGCTTGACGGGAAGCCCATTCCACGTACCTGGAATGCGGACAACCTCCGCCGATATTATCAATGATGTACTCCCAGGAGCATAAGTAATAAAAAAGGTCCTTTCTGGCGACACAGTTTGTCCTCCCTTGCAAGTCTCTCAAAAGGAGCTCACTGGCATCGCGGCCCACGGGACACCACTCGGCCCCGGCACGGCGGTGCCCCCGAGTTGGTTAAGTCCCTAAAGGCTCCGTACCCGGCTGAGTCGCCACTTGGGCGGCACACAAACCCCCAGGCTGGTTCAAAAGGAGCTCACTGGCATCGCGGCCCACGGGACACCACTCGGCCCCGGCACGGCGGTGCCCCCGAGTTGGTTAAGTCCCTAAAGGCTCCGTACCCGGCTGAGTCGCCACTTGGGCGGCACACAAACCCCCAGGCTGGTTCAAAAGGAGCTCACTGGCATCGCGGCCCATGGGACACCACTCGGCCCGGCACGGCGGTGCCCCCGAGTTGGTTAAGTCCCTAAAGGCTCCGTACCCGGCTGAGTCGCCCCTCGCAGCGGTTCCCACACCCCCGAGGCGGTTCAAAAGGAACCTGACGACGCCCAGCTCTCAGGTCACCCTCCGGGGTTCACTCCCGGACCCGCGTTGGGAAAGGATTACTGGCCGCCCTCAGCTAGCCAAAGAAGGCACGCAGACGTCCATCCAAGGCAGCGCAAGGTGCCAAGGTAAAAGTTCTACACTCCTTTCGCTTAGCCGATGCAGGCACGCAAGCTCAAGGAGTGTGGGGGGCATTTGATGGGCCAGTTGACCCCAAGAAAAAAAAAATTTTTTTGACGGCCCCAAAGGCCGACACCCGACGGCCCCAAAGGTCGACATCTTCAAAGGCCGACACCCGACGGCCCCAAAGGCCGACATCTCCAAGACCGGCACCTTGGCCCCAAAGGCCGACACCGATGGCCCCAAAGGCCGGACCGATCCAAAGGCCGACATCTCCTACGGCCCCAAAGGCCGACACCCGAAGACCGACCTCCAAAGGCCGACACCCGAGGCCCCCGACATCTCCAAGACCGATGGCCCCAAAGGCCGACACCCGTCGGCCCCCGACACTGGCACCTGCAAGGCCGGCATCTTCGGCCCCAAAGGCCGCCCTCCAAGACAGTCGGCCCCAAAGGCCGCCAAGACCGGAGGCCGGCACCTCCAAGACCGGCACCTCTGGCACCTCCAAGACAGTCGGCCCCAAAGGCCGACACCACCAAGACCGGCCCCAAAGGCCGGCACCTCCAAGATCGGCCCCAAAGGCCGACACCACCAAGACCGGCACCTTCAAGGCCATCTCCAAGACAGTCGGCCCCGGTCTCCAAGACCGGCACCTCAAAGGCCGGCATCTCCAAGACAGGCGGCCCCCGGCATCCTCCTAGCCGGCCCCCTACGTCTCCAAGCCAGGCGGCCCCGGCGTCTCCAGATCTGCCGAGTCGGCCAAGGCCATCCTAGGCCGGCCCGACTCGGCCCCGGCGTCTCCTGTTCCGCCGAGTCGGCCAAGGCCATCCCAGGCCGGCCCGACTCGGCCCCGGCGTCTCCTGTCCCGCCGAGTCGGCCAAGGCCATCCCAGGCCGGCCGACTCGGCCCCGCGTCTCCTTCCGCCGAGTCGGCCAAGGCCATCCTAGGCCGGCCGACTCGGCCCCGGCGTTCCAGTTCCGCCGAGTCGGCCAAGGCCATCCCAGGCCGGCCCGACTCGGCCCCGGCGTCTCCAATTCCGCCGAGTCGGCCAAGGCCATCCCAGGCCGGCCCGACTCGGCCCCGGCGTCTCCATTCCGCCGAGTCGGCCAAGGCCATCCAGGCCGGCCGACTCGGCCCCGGCGTCTCCCGCCGAGTCGGCCAAGGCCATCCCAGGCCGGCCCGACTCGGCCCCGGCTCCTGTTCCGCCGAGTCGGCCAAGGCCATCCCAGGCCGGCCCGACTCGGCCCCGGCGTCTCCTGTCCCGCCGAGTCGCCAAGGCCATCCCAGGCCGGCCCGACTCGGCCCCGGCGTCTCCTGTCCCGACGAGTCGGCCAAGGCCATCCCAGGCCGGCCCGACTCGGCCCCGGCGTCTCCTGTTCCGCCGAGTCGGCAAGGCCATCCCAAGCCGGCCCGACTCGGCCCCCGTCTCCTGTCCCGCCGAGTCGGCCAAGGCCATCCCAGGCCGGCCCGACTCGGCCCCGGCGTCTCCTGTCCGACGAGTCGGCCAAGGCCATCCCAGGCCGCCCGACTCGGCCCCGCGTCTCCTGTTCCGCCGAGTCGGCCAAGGCCATCCCAGGCCGGCCCGACTCGGCCCCGGCGTCTCCTGTCCCGCCGAGTCGCCAAGGCCATCCCAGGCCGGCCCGACTCGGCCCCGGCGTCTCCTGTCCCGCCGAGTCGGCCAAGGCCATCCCAGGCCGGCCGACTCATCCCGCCGAGTCCAAGGCCATCCTAGGCCGGCCCGACTCGGCCCCGGCGTCTCCTGTCCCGCGAGTGGCCAAGGCCATCCCCGGCCCGAGCTCCAGTCCTGCCGAGTCGGCCAAGGCCATCCCGGCCCGACTCGGCCCCGGCATCTCCAGTTCTGCCGAGTCGGCCAAGGTCATCCTAGGCCGGCCCGACTCGGCCCCGGCGTCTCCAGTTCCCGCCAGATCAGCCCCAGCGGTTCAAGAATCCGCTTCTCTGACGCGCGCCGCCCGACACACGCGCCCGACGCGCGCCGCCCGACAGCGCCACGTCCAACAATCCAACGGCCCCGCCGGCTGATGGGACGCAGCCCACTAACCAGCCCAGATTCACGCAAGGGCTCAGCGGATCTTCCGACTCATGCATCCCACGTGATCGTGCCAGCGTCATCCCCTATAAAAGGGTAAACCACGTCGAGAACCAGGTAACACTCATTTTACGCACTTGATGCCCTAATTCTCAAAGGAACTACCTGATCCTTCTAAGACCTCTCCCTCCTCAAGAGCTCTCTCGAGCTCCTTCTCTACTGTGACCTCTGTCACTAACTTGGGCGTCGGAGGGTCCCACCGGAGAACCCTCTCGGTCTTGGGACTTCTTTGCAGGCACCCGGTGATGAAGAAGAGCCTCGTTCCCGACGTCCAGGAGGGGTGATCGAGCGTCATCAATATATATATATTCTCGCTGAAAATTAAGAGAAAGATGCTTCCTAAATGCCTCCCAAGTTTTAAATCAAAAGTTGGGAATACCTGTTATTGCCCAATTCATGATATTTATTGAATTTTTTTGATGAAATATTTTACCTTTGGATTTGAGTATCGTTGAGTCAAGATGATCCCTCATGAATTTTGGCATCACCATCCAAGGTGCGACATTGCAAACGGTAAGCTCAGAACCCCGGCGCCGACCATCACCGTGACATTGTGGAACGCTGAGTACCACCACTTGGCGCTCCGATCCGACGTGATCGACAGATTAAAGCTAGCCGTATCCAACATATTAAAAACAACACAATCTCTCTTTCCACACACTCTCTCTCTCTCTCAAAACCAGCCGCCAATTAACGCCTCTCTTTCTTGACGTATTAAAAACAACACAAGGGAAGCAAATTTCTGGAACTAGAAAGGAACAACTTCAAATTCTTCGATTTACTCGCACACAACGCATGTAAAGCAAGTGAATCGCCACAATCCCTGTTTCCTTTTTAACTTCTGGCCGTACGTGCAAAGCGCGGCCAGTGTGCGCTTTGTGCACCGAGCATAAAACTTTCCTTAATTTCTTTTTAATTTTATTTTTAATATCATTAATTTCTTTATCTTTTCTTCTCTCAGCCTATCTTTTTATAAGATATGGACAATTAAAAATCCTAAATGCCAAGACAGGTAATCAATTTAAAGAAATATCAGATTGATTGATAGCCGACCCTGCCAAGTATAGAAAAATATCAATTTATATAAAGTATAGAAATATTATCCACCACAGATAGAAAATCTATGATCTAATCAATTTATATAAAGTATAGAAATATCCAACACGTTGTTCCATGACTCATCATGCCATTTAGGATTACAAATGTCAAAACTTAGAAATGGAATATTCAAAAAATCAGAAAATTGGAACAGAACAGTATTTTACCAGAGTGTTGCAGCAATGACAGTATATCCCAGATTCTTTTATATAACCCTGAAGCAATCTCTGTATAATCACCATGACAACTATGTTAATCAAATAACCACAAAAGAGACTGCCACTCACAAAAAGAATCATTTAACCACCTCGAAAACACAACCTTTCCACGAACATAGTAGGCTACTTCAGTTCCGTGAGGTAAAATGTCGTTCATAAAAACCAACTTTTGCAACCCTAGGTCCCTGGCACAAAGAAGATTCAACAATTAACAGAGATTAATTGCAAAGGAAAAGACAAACAGAGAACAGGCTAGACAAAGCAAAACCTTAACAAATGAACTTAAAATACTGACTTTCTAGTTAACTTCCCCGCACTATTCTTCTTATTTGGTGTCAAATTCTTGGAAGAGCTGTCTAAAGGATCTGATACCGAATTGGACCATGATGACCTGAAGAACAACAATATATGAGATCCATCAACTTGTTCTTCAATAATCACTACAATTATACACCACAGATGAAAATCCAATTGATTTTTAACTCAAAGATATATTACAACTAAAATAACATCAAACGTCACATGCTACATCACAGTTATCTTGTTTTCTATTTGGATGAACTTGTCATCTTCTAATCATGCACCACATTACAACCATTGGCAAAGTAGCCAAGCATCAAATCGCATTAACTACATGGCTGATAAAATTATGAACAGAAAAAAGGAAACATATCAATACTTAAAACTAGAACAATAAGGCAACTAAAATAGAGCAAAGTAAGCATGAAGATGGAGAAACCAAATAAAGGAGACAGCTAAATCCACATGGTATAAAAAGAAGGGGGAAAAACCATTAAAGGCAGAAGTTGACACATAACAGCCTAATCTAGCCAGATTGACTCGCAGTTATTGTATCGATATGTTCCCACACCCATTTTGGCTCCTAAACAATTTTAAGAATACAAAAATGGCCCTCTCTCTCCCCCTCTCAGGCAGAACGACATATAGCAACCAACTCAAGCTGGATTAACTCACTGTGGTAATATCAGAACATAATTACCATCACTATTTGGGCCACTAAGAAATTTAAAGAATACAAAAATAATAAAATACTTGTTTTTGGCAATTACCAACTGAGCAGCAATTCAATGTCTTATTTTCTATCATTTGCTCCTCTAATATATCTATGCTTCATTAAAATTTTCCATATTTGTACATTAAATTCCAGCAAGATATATAATATAATATTCAAGATTATTTTACAATACATAAATACATTATGTTTCTCATTACCTATCAAATAAATGCGATTATTGCATCTGTCAGCAAGCATTTCTTTGCAAATTTAAATGCATGACATGACATATTTCTTATTCTCTGATTCACTGGAATAACCGATGTTATGACCAAAAAATATAATTTTATGCTCATTTAAAACTGGATGATAATTTTCTATTGCTGATATGACCTTGAAATTCTATATATATATATATAACCTTCTGACAGAAGAGGCTTGAACTTACCAATTTGATTCTTTCTTATTTATTGAACCATGCATCAAAGCACCCTAAAAAAATTATGCAATATTAAAAACTCATTTGATTTCTGAATAAAATATAACGATAGCATTGCAAATTTGTACTCTTACTGTCCAATTGTCTTTCTCCGGTTGGGTTCCCTCAAGCGTTAAAAAGACATTGATAATATTTATGGCTGTGGTTAGTGTTGAATTTTTCAAAATCTATTGAAACAAAGTAAAGTCAATGAAGCAATTGAGAATTGGCCGATACAAATTGGCAAACTGACAACTCATTACAGTAGAAATTTGATATGATTTTTTTGCCATTGCAATATAAATTAAAGTTGGTCATGTTTAAATCATAACATAAAAAAAAAAAACTGTGGGCGGCACAAAACAATCCATGTTGATTATGTTTATTCAGATTTTTCAAGACAAATCAAAGATATAAATCATTCTTTTCAGATAGAAAAAATATATATTTTTTAAGAAAATGTTGCTATAAAATTTCATCTAACAGGCAAGAATGTTGCATTTGTAAAAGATTTCATAAGTTGGTCATCCCATGAGTCATTTTGGATTGGCTTAATTTTCTTTTCTTAGATTCAATATACATTTTTTTTCATTTTCTTTTAACATAATTATCAATGGTCAACTCCATATTTTATTTTATTTTATTTTTTTCATTTGTTATTCTAAATTTTAGAGTAGATAGACACAAAATTATAGTTAACACTAATAAAATAATAATTATAAAATATTACAATATTAAAATAATATAATTAAGTAATAAAATATGGATAAATTATTTTCTCATTCAAGTTTTACTTGATAAGACTTATCTAAAAAAATATAGAATCCTAAAAAAGTATGATACCCTCGAAATGTGAGCCCCTATGGAAAAACTTATCCACTGGAGAGATGGGTAAGTCGATTTCTCGATAAATTTCATCTTTTTTTATCTCTAAAATATCCCAATCCATTTTTACAATTGCTTTCTTTATTTATAACAAACCCTAAATCAAGCAACACTGTTACAATTTCCATCTAATTTCTAACCAAATGATCAATTGATAGCATAAGTCTAGAAATAAATTTTCTTTTCATACTCTTCATCATTTTTTTAATATCATTATTTTTTCTCTTTTCTTCACTCAATCTCATTTTTGTTTTCTTTTATTATAGCTTTTCGTTATATTTCTCTTTTCGAAAGCTGTTTATTGCATGTCTCCCATGCAATATAGCACCATCCAAGCTTCTTTAATTGTTGCATGGCTTATATTTCTTGTGTTGACCTCACATTGATTTTGATGAAACACAAAATAATTAAGTATTGTACTAATATCATCTCTATCAAGTCTAATCTATTTCAGGTTACTCATCATGAAAGAATACACTTGCATTAGCTCAAGGTAAATTATGATACAAAATAAAAAGTATTACAGGTGATGTATAAATATGCTTGTAGTGATTAAATTATTTTTCAATGAACTTGAATTTTACAATTAATGGACGATTTTCATATGTTTTATGTTTGAAGGGTTTACTTGATAAAATGACTTTCAAGTTTAATTATATTTGCATTGCCTTGAACTGAATTCAATCGTCTTACAAGTTTCCATTTAAACTTTATGTTGCTTTGAATATTTCCTTGAAGTCATTTCTTGGCATTGGACGATCGAATTTTTTTTTTTTGGCTTATGGTTTCTCTTTACTAGCTGTTCATGAATCATATTTTGGACATCTAGATGTTGGAGTTGGGCTGCCAGTTTTTATTGGCATTCAGTTGGCTCCTTGGCACATTAAAACTGATCTACCGATTTTCTAAGTTGGGCTGCTATTTCTTTTAAGCATTCGGCTGGTTGTTCCCTGATTCTAAATTCTCAAAAGATTAGTTTGCCAATTCAAAAAATTGGGCTGCTAATTTTATGTGACCTTCGGTTTGATGCTTGGCATATTAAAACTGGTCTGCCAATTCAAGGAGTTGGCTTGCTAATTTTTTAAAGTGTTCGGTTTTGGCTTTCTGATTCTTCATGGCTGCAAAATTGGTATATCGGATTTAAAGTTGGGCTGCCAATTTTTCTTAGCATTCGGCTGGTTGCTTCATGGCTTCAAAATTGGTCTGTCGGATTTAAAGTTGGGCTGCCAATTTTTCTTAGCATTCGGCTGGTTGCTTTATGGCTTCAAATTTGGTCAGCCGAATTTAAAGTTTGGGCTACCAGTTTTTCAAAACTTTCGTCTAGTGGTTGACTGGCTTCTTGTGACAAAAAATCTAGGCTGCCGGTTTTAAGAATTGGGATGCTAATTTATCTCTTGGTAGACTGGTTGATAAAGTTGGTCTGCTACTTCTTTCATTGGGCTTCCAATTTATTCTGATAGCAAACCGATTCTTGTGTTGGGCTTCTAATTTCTTTATTTGGGCATCTAAACTCTAAGTTAGGAAACTAAATTTTTATCTTGGACGGTCGAACTTCTTAGTTAAGCTTACCAAGTGTTACTCTTCTCTCTCCTCTATTCACAATATTCATGTAACGGCTATATTTTTTATGTTTGTTATAAATTGAGCTATTGAATAGTGATTCAATAGTGAACTGAGAAAAAGAAAAAGAGGAAAAATATCAGTGAAAAAATTGTGAGAAAAATCGTGTAGAAAAGGAGATATTTATTCTTTGTAAGAGAGGTGTATTGGAGTGTAGCATTGATTGTTTTAAAGTCACCGATATGCATTTATTTCTGATTCTTAAAGTGGTGTTAAAGCTCCAACAACTTTCTTTGAAGACACGAAAGCTTCACTATTGTTGTTGCGCCATTAAAAGAAAAAGCTACCTCGTGTTAAGCTTTTCAAGTTGCTAAGTATATCTTGTTGTTCATATGCTCATTATAGAAACTTTGTGTTCTAAATATTTTCTAAACTTGTTTAAATCTTGTAAAGGGTTGGGTATAACCCTTGGTGTTTGGCCCCCTTGTGTCGTAAAACAAATTGCTAGCCGGGGAAGGCTAGGGTTGTCATCATTTGAAACGATTGGAGTGAAATTCCCAAGGGGTTCTTGGGAAGTAGATGTAGATGCTAGGTTGGCACCAAACCACTATAAAAATATTTGTGTTTGTGACTGCTTGATTGTCTCTATTGTCTCTTCACTTCAACACACATCACTTGCAATTAAATTCTGATTTGTGTTAAGTGCACATATCTGCGCATTAATTTTTTAAGAAACTCAATTCACCCCCATCTTGGCTTGCTATATCTAGGCAACATCTTGTATCATAAATAATTTTCTTTAATATTAGTTTTATGTTGCATGTTCTAAATATATGTGATGTGGCTGATCAAGCTCCCAGGTAGTGGATTAACAGTCTGCACGATTCCCGGGGAGAGAATTGATTCGGCAGCTAACCTTGACTTTGGATTTCACCCTAGCCTCGAGCCTCGCCCTGGCCCTGAGCCTCGCTTCGGCCTCGGCCATGGCCTCGAGCCTCGCCTCGGCCTTAGTCTCGACTTCTCCTTGGCCACTAATTTTGAGGAACCAACCTCAAATATTGTTCCCATCGACCTGTTAAGTGCCAAGGACTGCCACGTGGCCCATTATCCCACTCCTCGCTAAGACTATGGGCAGTTACCGTTATTTACGGAGCACGTCTAACAGCTATGCGCCCACTTACCACTTACAGTGCCGATCCTAGCGGACGACGTGATTCAACGGTCATTCTTGAAGGGTAAGAGGGATGTCCGAACAAGTATAAGAACCTTCACTCATAACGAGGAAGGGGACTCATTCTGAACTACTCACCTCTAGTGCTATTCTCCAGACCACTAACTAAGCATCGGAGGTCCTCGCCGGAACCATCGGCCCGGGACTTTTATTGCAGTTCTCCAGCTAAAGGGAGCAGTCCTGCCATCTTCTCAAAGGCCCACAGAGATCTTTTCCTGCCCGTCACTCTCTGGAAGTGATTTGGCTGCAACAGATTGGCGCGCCAGGAAGGGAGGAACGATGACTGCAGCACGTTTATTCAACGTATCTACAACCCTTCGACCCCTACAAAGAAGAAGATGGTGATCACACATGCGCAGGAAGCCTCTACCAGTCAGGCTAGGGCACCTCCCGTGGGCTGAGCAGCTAGAGACCGACCTCCCTGCTCCACCCCCCATACAGCCGCAGTTTAGCCAAGCTGATCGGCTCGATGCCCTGACCCAGCAAGTTCAGGATCTGATGGCGGTGGTTCGGGGGCTGCAGGAGCAGTGCTCCACCACTACGCCATTGCCACCTCAGCTCCCTTCGTCCCACGCGGAGGATCATGGAGCCAGCCAGTCTCATCGTGGCAAGACTCCTCCGAGACCCTTCATCGTACGTCTCCAAAATCTCATCGCCGGGAGACCTCCAAACGGCCGCGGTCTCCTTCCCATCGCTCTGACCACCCCCCCTAAGCAGCGCAGTGGGAAGGAACCTGAGCAGGTGCATCACCTCCGCTGGCGGCCTTCTCCCCGCTCGTCTTCCAAGTCTTCAAGGGGATATTCTGGTGACAAACGGATTGCTCGTCGGGCCGAGAAGGTTGGACGAGTACCATATGCGGTTGGAGGAGCTCAGCCGCAGAATTGCCAACCCTCATGGGGCAGAATACAACCATTGCCCCCCACTGTCCCATGACATTATGGAGGAACCAATCCCGCCATGGTTCCGTCTACCCCAGTTGGACCCGTATGACGGTACCACAGACCCCCTGGATCATCTGGAAAGCTACAAAGTCCTCATGCAGGTCCAAGGGGCAACAGATTCTCTCCTCTGCATCACCTTCCCAGCTACGCTTCGGAAGGCCGCACGTGCGTGTTACTCCCGCTTGCCACCACGTAGTATCAACTTGTTCAGGCAGCTGGAGCGATCCTTCTTGGCCCACTTTGATGTGTGCCGAAAGATCCCCCAGGTGGCTGACAGCTTATTTGTTGTTCAGCAGAGAAGCGGCGAAACTTTGAAGGACTTCGTGGCCCGGTTTAAGGAGGCTGCACTCGAAGTCTACAATCTTGAGGACTCCATGGCCACCTTGGCCCTGAAGCAGGGACTTCGACCCTCTCGCTTCGCCTATTCTCTGGACAAGAAACCTCCTAGCTCTTATGCCGAACTACTGAGCTGACCGCAGAAGTATATTAGCGCTAATGAAATAGACTTCTCTAGGAGGGAGGTCGACAAGGGGTCCAGTAAGAAGCCGGTGCATCTGGAATGATTGGTGGTGGTGATGGCAGTACTCCAGCCCCCGGCCCTTCTGGGGGCGTGTCAGCAGTGAGGTCGACGTCCACCTCCCGGTCGCTCGGGGCCTGCGGATGAGTGGGGTTGGGGACCGGGATCGCATCGGCGATGGCGACCGAGGCCTCTTCCTTGGCTCCTCGGCCTCTCTAGTTTTTTCCTTGACCCTTTCGGCCTCGGTCTTCTTTCTGACCGCCTTGGCTATGACCCTTTTTTCGGCAGAGGCTCCATCCGCCCTAGCCCTTCTTTCCTCGATCGCAGCTCTTCTCATGGCTTCAATCGATGGCAATATATCTACACATGTCAAAACGACTTGGTAAAAAAAAAGAGAGAAAGAAAAAGAAGGGGGTGAGTGAATCATGGCTGCTCACCACCACATGGAATGAGACCGACGAGCCAAAGATTCTTCTCGGCCAAAAGTTGATTGCATCGAGAGATATCGGCAGTCAGTAGTTGCCCGAATGCCACTTGGTCCCTCGGAAGTATGGAAGATGTTGCCCAGATGTAGCAACCCAAGAGGGGGTGAATTGTGTATTTAAAAATTAATTACAAGCGCAGATATGTGCTTAATCACTAATTAAGAAATTAGTTCGCAGTGGTGTAGTGGAGTGCACGAAATAAAATTACACAGAATATGCAATCACAAACACAATAGGGTTTATAGTGGTTCGGTGCCAAACTCGGCTCCTACGTCCACTCCCCAAAAACCCTTTGGGAATTTCACTAATCGTATCACAACGATTACAACCCCTAGCCTTTCCGGCTAGTCCTCTTGTTTCACGGCACAAGGCAGCCAAACCCCTAGCCTTCTCGGCTAGTCTTCTTGTTTCAAGGCACAAGGAAGCCAAACGCCTAGCCTTCCCGGCTAGTCCTCTTGTTTCACGGCACAAGGCAGCCAAACCCCTAGCCTTCCCGGCTAGTCCGCTTGTTTAACGGCACAAGGAAGCCAAACAACAATCTAGGGTTATCTCTAACCCTATTACAAGAAATATCCAAGAATATGACAAATAGCTCCTAATTTGAGCAAATATTCAAAAATACTTTACAAATATCGAAGCAAGTCTTCAGCAATGGATGTGGATCTCCAAGGCAGCTGAAACTTGGAAGTGCTTCACCGGATTGGACGACTTGAGCAATGATAGAGATTTGTCAACTTCTCAGCACAAGAACTTGCTCTTCAATACTCCGGAAAATATGCAATGAACACTCTCTTTTTATTTCTTTCTTTCTCTTTTTCTCTTTCAGATTTTCACAGATTTTGCCAACAAGAAATCGTCTTGTGTCATATTTGTGTTCCTCTAATCACATCTATTTAAACCAAAACAAAAATAATATCTGTTAGACAGTAAATAGAGGAAATTAGAAACGGGAAGAAATATAACCGTTTGAATTTATTTCCCTAAACATTGATTGCATTTAATCCTTTGGGAAAGAAAGATTTCTGTAAAACACCAAAAGAAAAATATCAGTAACCATGTAAACAGAAATGTAATAAAAGAGAGAGAGAAAGAGCATTTAATTCTTGAGAGAGCTGGTTGGCTGGAATTAATTTCCAGCAACCTCTTTGAAAACGTGCGGCCATGGAAGAAAAGAGGGAAGAGCTCCAAGCTAGCTAAGTATTCAAAGTTAGCTAGCTAGCTAACAGGTCTCCACGGCTACAAGAAATCAGCCATATGCAAAGGGAAATAAAGTAGCTAGCTTATGAGCTAGCTCTATTCAAAAGTCCACACGGTTTAGAAAAATAATCATGAAAGAATAGTTAACTCCCAAAAAGGTTTCATGCTTTAAATGCAAAAGGAGTTAGCTATTTAACTAACTCAAATGTGAATTCATGCGGCTGGAGATTAAAGTGGTTAACTCTCCAGCTAGCTTGTTTGGAAGAGTGCACGGCTTGGAGGAAAAATCTGCCATAAAAAATAAAGTAGTTAGCTTGAGAGTTAGCTAAGGCCCAAACTAGTTAGCTCATCAGCTAACTGGCTACATAGACAAGCAAGAGAAACGTTTCATGTACAGAAGGATTTTGAAGTAGCTAGCTCTTCAGTTAGCTAATTAAAAAGTGCATGAGGTCATGTAAAAAAGTAGTTAGCTCTAGAGCTAACTCAATGAACATTTTATGCGGCTAGGAATGAAAAGATTTAAAAAGTAGTTAGCTTGTTAGCTAACTTAAAACCAATTTCATGCGGCTTAGCAGGGAGAAAAGATAAGGTAGTTAGCTTGTTAGCTAACTCCTTTCACATATCACACGGCCATGAAGAAAAATCGTCCAAGTGCAAGCTAGCTAGCTGTTAGCTAACTTAAAACCAATTTCATGCGGCTTAGCAGGGAGAAAAGATAAGGTAGTTAGCTTGTTAGCTAACTCCTTTCACATATCACACGGCCATGAAGAAAAATCGTCCAAGTGCAAGCTAGCTAGTCAGCTAGCTAGCAAAACACTCCATTCGGCCAAGCCACCTGCAGGGAAAAATTAGTTAGCTTTCTAGTTAACTCAAGAAGCTAACCAGCTAGCCTTAGCTAGCTGATTCCTAAGAACCACTCGGTCAACACAGAAATTCAGTTAGCTAACTCAGAGATCCAGACGATTTTAAGAATTACAGAAATGCCATTTACAGCTTCCAATGGGATTTACAGGAATGCCATTGACAGCCTTCAGTGGGATTTACAGAAATGCCATTGACAGCATTTAGTGGGATTTACAGGATTGCCATGCAATACTTTGGGAAATAATTTTTACATGATAAATCATCAAATATATATTTAGTATTTTGAGAAATGAATGATCAAATATTGAAGAACCATGATAAAACATTTGGGCTTGAGGAAAAACATTTGGAATACAAATTCATTGGCTCATTTGAAAAATGTTTTTCATGCTATAAGAAACAATACAAGAGTTCATGCAAAGATAGTTTTAGTCATTTATAAAACAAATATTTTGTGATACTTTTGAAGCAAAAGTCCATTTGAAAATTTTATTTGCCCTTTTCAAAAACATTTGGACTTGCAAAAATACAATCACATTGCCTTCATTTTACCTTTGTAATACCTTTCTTTTGATATAAAGAGTAATCCAATTTGGAGTAATCTTCTAGATGATTCATTTGGAATTTGTTTAACTTAACCATAAAATCATTAGTATCATACTTAATTGTTTTGTGATCATCAAAATCAATATGAGGTCAACAGAAGAGTCTTTGTTCGGACCGGTATTTGGCGTTCCCCAGACCCCTCTACCCGTTCGACATCGGTAAAGAAGAACCTATCTTTCCACCCCTTAATGGATGTAGGAAGGTATAGCTTAAGGGCCCTGGTGAGTCTGGGGGCAAAGGACCACCACCCTGCTTGCTTGTGGAGGGTGTAGAAGCTACGGAAGAGGGAAATCCTAGCTTCTATCCCGTGGAAGTGACAAAGCACCAAGAAGCCAACAATAGTCCGAATGAAATTCGAGACTAGTTGCACTAGCGCTAGGGAGTATTTGTCTAAGAGGTTAAGGATGAAGGGATGAAAGGGTAGCCGAAGCCCAGCCTTGAAGAAGGCTCTGTACAAGGTGACTTTCCCGGGACGGGAAGAAGTCACCCTATCTTCGGGAGCAGGGCGGAATAGGGGCATGTTGGTGGGAAGGTTGTATTTGGCCCTAAGGTTTACTATGTCTTGGGCAGTCATGGTGGAGGCAGTCCATTTAGGAGACTCCCTCACGGTGGAAGATGGGCCAGCGATGGCCGGACGGTGCTGGATTGGGGCCCGACCGGCAGCCGAACGAATCCTGGTCGGGGATCATCCGGCAGCTCGCCACTGTTCCAATGAAATTTGGTCAGGGGAAAAAGACGACCAGCTAGGTGCTGGAGAAGAGGAGGGTTGTGAAGGATTGGGGGAATAACCCCCAGAATCAGAGATTGAGCAGAAAAGAGAAGAAGAAACCATGGGAACTAAGATGAACTGACCTGAAGGATCTGGGAACTGAGAATCGGGGACGAAGAGCTTGGGAAGCAGAAGAAGATGAACGAACGCTCGAACAAGGGTCAGGTTGAGAGGCAAGGACAAACACAGTAGAAGCGAAAGGCCAAGGTCAGGGACGACACCCCTTTTTATAGCTTCGTCGTTTCAAATCATCCCGCCTGTTTCAATTTGGCCACGTGCTCATCCGTCACTGGAGATTGTTTCGGCAACCACTTGACGCACAGAACACGAGGGGCACCACCAATGATGGGACTGCGGTGACCTCACCGCAATGATGATACCCACCTTTTTGCAGCTTTGTACTTGCAGAGAATCTACCTTGATCTCGATCTCAACGATCAGAATGGATAAGGTGGTGGCGTTGTTGGCCCAAATGGCAACCCAAAAGGGGGGGTGAATTGGGTTCTTAAAAATTTAGCTTTTTACAATTATTTGCTTTGAAATAGAAGAGATTGAGTGCAAGATAAAT
Organism: Calamus simplicifolius; assembly: GCA_900491605.1. Lineage (NCBI taxonomy): Eukaryota > Viridiplantae > Streptophyta > Magnoliopsida > Arecales > Arecaceae > Calamus > Calamus simplicifolius. The sequence continues at coordinate 805,866 of UESW01004712.1, read as the reverse complement.
GCTAGGCACAAATAATGAGATAGGAAGAGACAAAGAGATAAAGCACGGCAAACACAACGATTTTATAGTGGTTCGATGTATCTAACACCTATATCCACTCCCAAGTAGCACTTGGGCCCACACTATAATCCACTTGATTACAGCCGAGTTGTTTATAAGCTCACAACTTAAAACTTGTTGTTTCCCCGGAATCACAATGAACCCAGCTGGTTTTACCGGGCTCACCAGCACAAAACCCAAACACAAGCTATCCTTAGCTTATCCCGAGGTATACTACATCCACTAATTCAATCCCCTGATTGAATTAGCAAACAACAGTTTGAAAACAATAAAGATTTCAATACAACACTTAAACAGCTCCTTAAGTGAGTAGATATTCAATAAAATAAATAGGGTAAGAAAAGCCTGATTGAAGCTCTTTGAATGTATGCTTTTCTTCTTTTTTTCTTTTCCTCTTCTCCTTTGAAAGATTGAATCAGCCTCAGCTCAGATTCTTCATGTAGTAGAGAAGTTGAGGATTTGGGGCTTTTGCTTTCTCTCTTCAAATGTTGGAAATCTCCTTGATTTGATCTTGAGAAGCTTGTGGATTTCTCTTTGAACTTTCTGGGATTGATGGATTTGAGCTCAGAGTATTTCCTTTTGATTTCTCTCTTTCTTTCTCAGTATTTTTTGAATATTATTTCTCTTTTTCTTATCTCTTTTCAAACGGACGGATATTCCTCCTTTTATATACTTTAATCCAAGGTTTATGTGGGAAAAATAGCCGTTGTGAGATGCTTGGATACTCCTACACACAAAGAAATATAGCTGTTAGAGATTAGGTAAAAAAATATTACCGTTGGAGTCCGTTCTGACAATTGAAAACCCATCCTGACAGGTTGGAGTCGGCTCCAACTTTTCAGGTGTCGGCTCCAGATCGGATATCAAAAATAGCAAAGAAAAAGTTTGTTGAGGAGTCGGCTCCGAGAAAGTTAAGTGTCGGCTCGTCGCTTTCAGGAGTCAGCTCCGGAATCCAAGAGTGTGGCTCCAGAAATGTCCATAAAAACACGCTCTCTGTTCTCAGGTTAGAGTCGGCTCCAGAAACTCAGGTGTCGGCTCCCGAACTTTCAGGTGTCGGCTCCCGAATTCTAGGTGTCGGCTCCAGAAACTGAAACAGAATGCACTTCTCTGTTTCTCAGGTTGGAGTCGGCTCCGAAACTCTGGGTGTCGACTCCGGACCATGCCAAAAATCTAGAAATCTTCTGATATGCCTTGGGGTCGGCTCCTAACTATTTGGGTGTCGACTCCAAGTTCTGAACTTTGAAAAAATTCCTTTAAAATTTGATTCAAAACTTATTCCTTTATTCCTTTTGATTGATTGAACATTTTTTAACCTTGAAACACTTATTAAATCTGTCAGAAACATAGTGAATATACTCATGTCTTTTTGTTAATCATCAAAATCAATAATTGGGTCAACAATCTTTCCCTTTTTGATGATTATAAAAACATTGAGTATATGCATGATTAAACAATAAAGTTTCAAATCAAATTTTCAAATATTTAGGTTTCACAAGTAAGCTCCCCCTGAATGAAGTAGCTCCCCTATGATACTCAATTTAACAATCAATTACATCTTATATGAGTTTAATGTTTGATACCAATTAAACTTTCATATCAAATTAAGTCAATTAAGCTTATTCCTTTCAATGCATATATTTGTCTTCCCCATTATAACTTTCACATTATAACTTTCAATGCATATACGACTATCAATTACATTTTCTCCCCCTTTTTTGTAATCAACAAAAAGGTTAAGAAATTTCAAATTAAATGACAAAATTGAGAGATGCTTCAAAGATCAAATGATATTCATTAAGTATCAAAAAGTTCATTACATACTTCACTAAGTCAAGCATTAAGAAAAAAACTTCATTACATCAAAATTTCAGTAAAAACATCAAACATCAAACTAAAGCAAATAAACATCAAATCCCAAATCTCCTTTTGAGTTCTTCTAGAATTTTGCCCATCCCTTCTCTTTGAGTAGCAATAAATTCATTTAGTCTCCTATCAAAGAATCCAAATGCAACAACTCTTGTAACTCAGCATTGCATTTGGAATATGTCTCTGAATCTCCTCCAATCTCTTTAAGTTCTTCAAAAATATTCTTGAGATCATTCTTCAAGGATTCTACGGAGGCTCCAAGGGTGGACTCAATTTTGCTAACTCTTTCATCCAAGGAGTAGAGGGTTTCTCTTAGATTCATAAATTTGCTATCTAACTCAGATTTTATCTCTCCCTTGTGAGTACTAAATAATTCTTTAAGTTGCTCCAGCTGAACATCATAAAAACCAACATACACTGGTACAGATGCATAGATGGAAGTAGGTGTCGGTGGTGGTGATGATCTGCTAGGTTCTGGTGAAGGATGCCTCACTGAAGGACCTACCTCAGAAGGTGCAGTGGCTCCAATGTCAGCCGCTCTTTCATCCAGATTACTCTTTCTTTTCCATCTACCATCCACTTTCACAAATCCATTCTATGCACAGTAGCAAGCTGTAATAATCGGTGTGTCTAAGGTTCTTCAAGGGTTCATTCTCTGAAATGACAACACCCTGGCTTTGGAATACTAAAGTTAATATCATGACATAGGGTAAAGAGGATCTTTTCTTATTTCCTGCCTTCCATATACCAAATCATCATAGTAGCTAGATTAATTCGCTGACCAGTCAAGACACTATCCATAATTATAATGTCTCGCTCTGAGACATACTCAAATCTACCTGTCTTGGAAATAAAATCCTTCCACAGATGTTATGAAGCAATCTTAACTCAAGAGGCAACTGGTTTGCCCTAATTTCTTCAAATTCGATTATTTCCCTACCTAGCATCCTTGATAAAGCATTTGACCTTTCACTGTGAATGCTTCCAGCAAGCCCAGTAATAGGAATCCCTAAAAGGTTTCCTAAAATTTCTGAAGTTATATGAATCCTTTTCCCTCTTACTAAACTAACAATTCCTCCATCTCCTCTAGACAGATTGAAATAAAATTCCTTGACTAGGGCTGGATAAGTAGGTAAATCAAGGGAACATACCTTATCCCAACCTAGTTCTGTCAACTGCCGCCCAATGGTAAAACCTTCTTCCTCAAAGAAATGAAAGTCTACCTTCCTACTCATTGTGATTACATGGCCTGCCAAAGTATCAATTTGAGGTGAGGATGGGCTTGGAGCAGTGCTCGGTGTGGATGATGAGGAAGAGGACGCAGAACTCGGTGAAGGCTGCCTTGTCAGATGCCTCACAGTCTATTTCCCGATCGTCACCCCTCCACCAAACACTGATCCCCTACATTTGGGTGCCATTGAGAGCTAAGGAGTGGTTAATTTGAGGGATTTTGGGTTTTGGAAAGAGTTGGAGAGAGTTTGGAGAGGATTGGAGTCGATTGAAATGAACGAGGAGTCAGCTCTGCCCTAGATAAATTAACCTGGGACCACTTGGAGTCGACTCCTGCAAAGTGAGGTGTCGGCTCCAAGTCGCTAACACAGTCAGTGCTCGAACTGGAGTCGGCTCCGCTCAGGCGAGTGTCGGCTCTAAGGTCTCAGACCGAGAGCGACACAGACAAGGTGTCGACTCCACAAATCAAGGTGTCGACTCCACTGACAGTTTCAGAAAAAAATAAGAGAGTTTCAAACATCTGAAACTTGTTAAAATAAAATTAATAAATTTTTGATAAAATCTCTGGAATATGGAGAATCAAATTGTTCAAATGTCTAGATAAATAGTCCTTAAAGTCATGAGAGAGAATTCAAGAAATTGATTGAAATCTAGATAATCATTCCTTAGGGGTTTCAGAATCATTCCAAAGGGTCACAAATCCCTAACTCTCCTCTAAGATAACAAAATCTCTCTTCACTCAAAGGTTTTGTAAATATGTCCGCTAGTTGTTCTTCAGTACAAACATAATCAAAACAAATTTCACCATTAGCTACATGTTCTCTAATGAAGTGATATCTAATTTCAATATGTTTAGTTCTTGAATGTTGGATTGGATTTTTAGTTAAGTTTATTGCACTTGTATTATCACATTTAATAGGAGTTTTATCAAGTGTTATGCCATAATCTTCAAGTTGTCGCTTAATCCAAAGGATTTGAGTATAGCAACTTTCAGCTGCAACATATTCTGCTTCAGCAGTAGATAATGCAACCGAATTTTGCTTTTTGCTAAACCAAGAGATTAAGTTACTTCCTAAAAATTGACATGCACCACTTGTACTTTTTCTATCTAGTTTACATCCAGCATAATCAAAATTAGAATAAGCAATTAAATTCAGTGTTGAGTCTCTAGAATACCATAATCCTACAAATTTAGTTCCACTTAGATATCTTAGTATTCTTTTTACAGCAATTAAGTGAGATTCTTTAGGTTCTGATTGAAATCTAGCACATAGACAAACAGCAAACATGATGTCAGGTCTACTTGCAGTTAAGTAAAGTAGAAATCTGATCATACCTCTATAATGCTTTTGATCAACTTTCTTACCATCTTCATCTTTGTCTAACTTGCATGAAGGACTCATTGGTGTTCCAAGGGGTTTGATTGATTCCATTCCAAACTTTTGAGAATTTCCTTTGTGTACTTTATTTGGTTGATGAAAATCCCCTCTTTGCTTTGCTTGATTTGAAGTCCTAGGAAGAAGTTGGGTTCTCCCATCATTCTCATTTCGAATTCACCCTGCATTAGCTTAGCAAACTCTTGACATAGAAGATCGTTAGTAGCACCGAATACAATATCATCTACATAAATTTGTACTACTAATAAATCTTTATGTTTTCTTTTCAAAAATAGAGTTTTATCTACATTTCCTCTAGTAAAATCATTTTCAATTAAAAATTTACTTAATCTATCATACCAAGCTCTAGGTGCTTCTTTTAAACCATATAGTGCTTTGTGTAATTTAAAAACGTGATTTGAAAATTCAAAACCAGATGGTTGTCTACAAAAACTTCTTCATTTATAAAACCATTTAAAAATGCACTTTTAACATCCATTTGAAATAAATTGATATTCATATGACATGCAAATGCAAGTAATAATCTAATTGCCTCTAATCTAGTTAGAGGTGCAAAGGTTTCATCAAAATCAATTCCTTCTTCTTGATTATATCCTTTTGCAACTAATCTAGCTTTATTTCTAATTACTATATCATTTTCATCTAATTTATTTCTAAATACCCATTTAGATCCTATAACTGAATGACTTTTAGATCTATCAACTAAGGACCATACATTATTTCTAGTAAATTGATTTAATTCCTCCTGCATAGCTAGCATCCAATTACTATCTTTTTTAGCTTCTTCTATAGTTTTAGGTTCAATTTGAGATACAAATGCAAGATGATTATTGATATTCCTCATAGATGATCTAGTTCTTACACCTTGAGATGGATCACCTATAATCAATTCATTAGGATGACCATAAGCATATCTCCAATCTCTAGGCAGATCTACATCATTGCGAGTAGTATTAATAACATCAACCCTAGTAGAATCATCATCTTTAGCTTCTTGTTCATGATCTGAAGATACATCTATATTTAATTTTTTAATATCTCTTTCTAGCAAATTTATATCTTCCTCATCATCAATCTTTTCTGAACTTGATGCTAAAAATTCATCAAAAACTACATAAATAGATTCTTCTACTATTAAGTTTCTCTTATTAAATACTCTATAGGCTTTACTAGTTATTGAATATCCTAAGAATATACCTTCATCAGATTTTGCATCAAAATTTCCTAAGTTGTCTTTATCATTATTATGAATTAAACATTTACAATCAAATGCATGAAAATAACTAATATTTGGTTTCCTATTATTTCATAATTCATAAGGAGTTTTCTTAAGAATTGGCCTAATTAAAGCTCTATTAAGGATGTAACATGCCATGTTTATAGCTTTTGCCCAAAAGTATTTTGGTAGGTTGCTTTCACATAGCATGGTACGGGCCATGTCTTCTAAAGTTCTATTCTTTCTTTCTATAACTCCATTTTGTTGTGGTGTTCTAGGTGCAAAAAAGTTATGATTAATGCCATGTTCAATGCAGAAATTTTTAAATAATTGATTTTTAAATTCTGTGCCATGATCACTTCTAAAAGACACTATGATGGTGGTGTTTTTCTCATTAGTGACTTTCTTGAAGAATTTCAGAAATATTGAGAAAGTCTCATCCTTATGAGCCAAAAACAATACCCAAGTAAATCTAGAATAATCATCTACTATCACAAGACCATATTTCTTTCCTCCTAGACTAGTGGTTCTAGTTGGTCCAAAAAGGTCCATGTGAAGTAGCTCTAGTGGCCTAGAAGTGGAAACAACATTTTTAGATTTGAAAAAGTTTCTAGTTTGTTTTCTAAATTGACATGCATCACAAATTCTGTTATTTTCAAAATCTAACTTTGGAAGTCCTTTAACTAAATCCATTCTAATTAATTTGAAATTAAGTGTGTGCTTGCATGACCTAATCTACGATGCCACAACCATCCAATCTCATTTACATTAGCATTATCAGCAACTAAGCAATGACTACTAGTAGACAGATTGTCTAAATCAATTAAGTATACATTGCCATTTTTACTTCTAGTAAATATAATGCTATTGTCAATAGGATTAGAAACAGTGCAGATGGAAGCTTCAAATGAGACTTTAAAACCTTTATTACATAATTGGCTAATACTAATTAAATTATGCTTTAAACCATCTACATAAAGAACATTTTCAATAAAAGTGGAGGGAGTTATCTGAATTTTACCAAAGCCCATAATCTGGCCTTTGTCGTTATCTCCAAAGGTTACTACTCCTCTTTTATCCTCAAGGGTGATGAATTGATCCTTGTCACCCGTCATGTGCCTTGAGCAGCCGCTATCAAGATACCACTTTCGTTTTGATCTTTTGGCCGCAAGATACTCCTGCAAAGTAATCAAACTTTTTATTTAGGTACCCAAGCTTTCTTGGGTCCTTCATGGTTAGTAGCAACAAAGATTATTCCTTTTGGAACCCATATTTTCTTTCCTTTAATATTTAAATTCTTATCAATTTTTCTAAAATTACATTCATAGGCTTTGTATCCTTTTTTGTTACAACAATAACATGAAACATCATTTTTCTCATGTTCCTTTCTAAATAAATTTGTAAAACTTTTTGTTGCCCAGATGTAGTAACCCAAGAGGGGGGTGAATTGGGTATTTTAAAATTAATTACTAGCACAGATATGTGCTTAATCACTAGTTAAAAATTAGTTCGTAATGGTGTAGTGGAGTGCACGAAACAAAATCACACACAATAAGCAATCACAAACACAAGAGGGTTTATAGTGGTTCGGTGCCAAACTCGGCTCCTACCTCCACTCCCGAAAAACCCTTTGGTAATTTCACTAATAGTATCACAACGATTACAACCCCTAGCCTTCCCGGCTAGTCCTCTTATTTTACGGCACAAGGCAGCCAAACCCCTAGCCTTCCCGGCTAGTGCTCTTGTTTCACCGCACAAGGAAGCCAAACCCCTAGCCTTCCCGGCTAGTCCTCTTGTTTCATGGCACAAGGAAGCCAAACAACAATCTAGGGTTATCCTTAACCCTATTACAAGAAATTTCAGAGTAGATAATAGATAGCTCCTAATTTGAGCAAATATTCAAGAATACTTTACAAATTTGAAGCAAATCTTCAGCAATGAATGTGGATCTCTGAGGTAGCTGAAAACTTTGAATGCTTCATCGGATCTGGATGACTTGAGCAAGGATTGAGATTTGTCAACTTTAATGCACAAGAATTTGCTCTTCAACACTCCAAAAAAATATGCAATGAACACTCTCTTTTCTTGATTTCTTTCTTTTTTTTTTTTTTTCGATTCGTCATTGTATTCCTTTGATCACATCTATTTAAACCAAACAAAAATATGTCCGTTAGATACATTGATAATAAGAGGAAATAAAAATGGGAAGAAATATAACCGTTTGAGTTTATTTCCTTAAACATTGATTGCATTTAATCCTTTGGCAAAGAAAGATCTCTGTCAAATACCAAAAGGAAAAAGTCAGTAATCATGAAAACGAAAATATAATTAAAGAGAGATATAATTAAAGAGAGAGAGAAAGAAAGCATTTAAGATTTGAGAGTGGTTGGTTGGAATTAATTTTTCAGCAAGCCCTTTGTAGTCGTGCGGCCATGTAAGAGGGAGAAAAGCTAGAGCTAGCTAAGCAAGCAAAGCTAGCTAAACAACCCAAGCTAGCTAGCTAGCTAGCAAGGCTCCACGGCAAGAAGAAATCAGCCAAAACCAAAAGGAAATAAAGTAGCTAGCTTGTGTTGTCTAGCTTGTTACAACACAAGCTAGCTAGCTAGCTAGTAAGGCTCCACCGAAAGAAGAAATCAGCCAAAACCAAAAGGAAATAAAGTAGCTAGCTAACAAGCTAGCTCAATTCAACATCCTCACGGCTAGGAAAAGAAACCAGGAAAAATAGTTAGCTTTCAATTCAAGGTTTCATGCATTAATACAAAAGTAGTTAGCTATTCAGCTAACTCAATGAAAATTCATGCGGCAAGGAGAATAAAGTGGTTAGCTCCCCAGTTAGCTAGATAAAAAGTAAAGAGCTTTCATGATAAAAGTAGTTAGCTTGTTAGCTAACTCTATGGAAAGTTTCATGCGCCTGGGAGGAGAAAACAATAAAGTAGTTAGCTTTCCAGCTAGCTACATAAAAAGTTAACTCCATCATGCTAAAAAATAGTTAGCTTGTTAGCTAACTTAATTCAAAATCATGCACCTAGGGAAGAAAAGAATTGTTAAAGTAGTTAGCTTGTTAGCTAACTAGATAAAAAGCAAACTCATTCATGATAAAAGTAGTTAGCTTGTTAGCTAACTCTATTCAAATTTCATGCAACGTGGGAAGTAATAAAAGAAAAAGAAGTTAGTTGTTAAGCTAACTGCTTTCACCATGCATTCGGCCAAGAGTAACAAAAGAACAAAATAGTTAGCTTGTTAGCTAACTTAGTTTAAAATTCATGCAGACGGCCCAAGGGGAAGCTAGCTCTCTAGCTAGCTTGCTTTAAACTTCATTTGGCCAAGAGAATCCTGCAAGAAAAGAAGTTAGCTGCAAGGCAAAGCAAGTCATCTTCAAAGCTAACTAGCTAGCTGCCCAGCTAGCTGATTTCAAGGAGCAATCGGCCAAGATAAAATCAGCATGAAAGAAGTTAGCTCTTGAGGCCAGTAAGCTATCTAAGAGAGGGAAGAAGTTAGCTCACAAGCTAACTTAATCCCAGCATGGTTTGGCTAGGCTCATTGTGAGAGGAAAAATGGTTAACTAGCAAGTGGAGGAAGCTAGCTAAAGAAGGGAATAAGCTAGCTCACATGGTCATGCAATAATCCAAGGAATAAAGAATCAATTAGCTATATTCAAGGTAAGAGAAAATAAGCTTCTATGCAACAAATAAAATTTTACTTGATAAGGCTCACCTGTACGTCACTTGTACATCCCTGCATTAATCTTAATTTTCCTAATAAACATAGTCTTAATTATTTTGTAATCATCAAAATCAATGTAGGGGCCAACAATCTCCTCCTTTTTGATCATGACAAAAACCATTGAGCATAAACCATTAAGCATGCAAAAAAATATGTAATCTCCCCCTGAATATATTAATCTCCCCCTGAATATATGGAGTGCATGACTTTCTCCATAATTTTATTTTATGCATTATTCTTCTCCCCCTTTTTGTCATTGATCAAAAAGACGATTTGAGGAATATGCAATAATCCAACGCACAATTCATGAAGAAAAGATGCATACAATACTCATATTAAGGCAAACATAATACATTGTCAAGTCAAGCATAGGATAAATATTACAAACCATTGTCCTAAACATTCATCACTCATAAGATAAATATTACAAGCATTACACAAAACATAGAACAAACATAATACAATATGAAGTCATGCATCATCATCTGAAGAGATAACTTTTGGTTGCTGAGAGGATCCATCCGATTGACTGAACGGTCCAGGGACATCATCTGACGATGCAAAGGAGGCATCCATAGGTGTGGATGAGAGAATGATGCACCAGGAGCTGAGGAAGCAGTGAGGCCAATGTAGGTTTCTACGAGACTGCTAAGCTTCACGGTAGATGTGTTCAGGTGATCAAAAGCATTCGTTGCATCCTTCGTTTGGCTTTCGCTAGATCTCATTATAGTGGAACACTCGGCCATTAAGCACATTAACATCATGGACAAGTTGTTTTTGAGTCATAATTAATTGGGAAAGAGTTTCAAAAATCGAAGAGATATGGGGTAGGAAGAGTAGAAGTTGAGTTGTTATATCAATTTGAAGATTCGGAAATATCAGGAGGTTCATTTAAAAATGGATTTGGTTCAGTCATTCCAGCTAAGAATTGATTGGGTTGATGATAATCAAAATTAAAGAAGTTTGGAGGAGAACAAGCAGGTGGAGATGGATCTGAAGGTACTAAATTTGTTGGTTGAAGAGCAGGTTTATCACCAGTTCTAGACCTAACTTTAGTCCATATACCATTTCGTTTAGCATAATCCATACGGTGGAGGGAATGAGCATTGAATATATCAGTATGACGTAATGCTACATTCGTTTCTCCTTTGAGTTTCACATGATGAAATTCAAACACATAGGTGAGAAACATCCCGTATTGTAATGCAGCTTTAGATCTACCTACAGCTTCTTTCATTATTATCATCATTAATTCAGGAAAGTTTAAAGGAGTTTCTTCTAATATATTAAACATTATATCTATATCTCTATCAGTTACAGCATTAAACGATCCAGCACGATAACATGTTTGCATCAAGATTAATTATATTAGCATCATCATCCTCTAAGCCTAAAATCGTTGCAATTTTATAGTTTCTTTACTTGGGAAGTTTACTAAAATGCCATTTGATGGAATACCTAAGGCGGAACCTAGCATTTCACTATCAAATTGGATTTTAACATTTTTGACAATTGAGGTTATGGTTCCATCACCAAAATTTATATTTTCATAAAACTCATATATTAAATTTGGAAAGATAGGCTTTTTAATAGATAAAAGATTTAACCAACCTTGAGATGCAAGTAGTTTTCCTATCTTAAACTCTTCTTGTTCTAAGAAATTAAAATCTACTAACCTTCCATTTGCTATTGATCTAGTGTAATGGATGGAAAGATACATCTTGAAGAAGAAGAAGAAGGCTTCTTTGGAAGATCGGAGGACTCATCTCTTGAATGAGTTGATTTCTTCTTTGGAGACATTCCGTTTCTTCTAGATGTGAAAGGATTTGAAGCTTGAAGGAGAAGAAAGAAGAGTGAAGGAGGGAGACGGTATGGAGAAGGCGTGGAGAAGACAACTTTTCTTAATGAAAATGTGTGGAATGAAGAGAGATGAAAGCTTTTATATGAAGATCTAAAGCGGTTAACTGATCAGGTGGCTGGTTGGTTGCCTGGTCAGTTGACTACTTTAAATAAGTCTAAGAATAAGGTAGGTGGCCGGTTTCATGAAAGGGAGATGGGTAAGGCCAGCTAACTAACACACAAAAAGACGAAAGCAATAATTGCAAATTAAAGATATTTCATGAAGGGATTTAATTGATTAGATTAAGATTACAAGCAACACATGCTAATCATGATTTTTAATCATAAAGTCAAGTACCACAAGCATAATTAATTAAATATATGGATCAATCATTCAAGTTCTCTTCTAATTTCATAAAATTTTGATTCTTCTAATGGTTTAGTAAAAATATCTGCAAGTTATTTTTCAGTACATAAGAATTTTAGTACAATGTCACCATTATTAACATGATCCCTAATGAAATGATGTCTAATTTCTATATGTTTAGTTTTTGAATGTTGAATGGGATTCTTAGTTAAATTAATTGCACTAGTGTTATCATATTTTATTGGTATGCCTTTCTGTTTGATACCATAATCCTCTAGCTGCTGCTTAATCCACAAAATTTGAGCACAGCAACTTCCAGCTGCAATGTATTCGGCCTCGGCCATAGATAATGCTACTGAATTTTGCTTTTTGCTAAACCATGAGATTAAGTTAACACCTAGGAATTGGCAAGTTCCACTAGTTGATTTTCCATCTAATTTACATCCAGCAAAGTCTGAGTCAGTGTATCTATTAAGTCAATGCTAGATTGTCTGTCATACCAAAGTCCTAAATTTTTAGTTCCATTTAAATATTTAAATATCCTTTTAACAGCAAGCAAGTGTGATTCTTTAGGATTAGCTTGATATCTGGCACACATGCAAACACTAAACAGGATATCAGGTCTACTAGCAGTTAAGTATAATAAAGATCCTATCATGCCTCTATACAGTTTTAAATCAACAGATTTTTCAGAATTATAAGCTTCAAGTCTACAAGATGAGCTCATAGGGGTACCGATACTCTTAGATGTCTCCATGCCAAACTTTTTGATCATTTACTTGATATACTTGGATTGGCTTATGAAGATCCCGTCTTTACTTTGTTTGATCTGAAGTCCGAGAAAATAATTTAATTCTCCCATCATACTCATCTGAACTCTCCCTGCATAAGCTTAGCAAAGTCTTTGCATAAAGAATCATTAGTGGCACCAAAAATGATATATCTATATAGTTTTGAATAATTAAAATATCATTATTTTGTCTTTTAATAAATAGAGTTGTATCTACATTTCCTCGAATGAAGTCATTATTAATCAAGAATTTGTTTAACCTCTCATACCAAGCCGGGGTGCTTGCTTCAAACCATACAAAGCTTTGTTTAATTTAAATACGTGGTTTGGAAACAAGTGGTTTTCAAAGCCGGGTGGCTGTTCCACAAAAACTTGTTCAGCAATGTATCCATTTAGGAAAGCTTTTAACATCCATTTGATATAATTTAAAATTCATAAAGCAAGCAACAGTAAGAAGTAATCTGATAGCTTCTAATCTAGCAACAGGGGCATAAGTTTCATCAAAATCAATTCCTTCTTCTTGATTATAACCCTTAGCTACTAGTCTTGCTTTATTTCTAATTATGTTACCATGTTCATCCAATTTATTTCTAAAAACCCATTTAGTTCCTATAATTTGATGATCATGAGGTCTATCAATAAGAGTCCATACATTATTTCTTTCAAATTGATTAAGTTCCTTATGCATTGCATTTATCCAATCAGCATCATTTTTAGCTTCATCATAGCATTTAGGTTCAATTTTAGAAATAAATGCTAAGTTATTATAAGTATCTCTAAATGACGATCTTGTCCTAATTCCTTGAGATATTTCATCAATAATTTGATCTTTAGAGTGACTGTGAACATACCTCCATCCTCTTTCTAAATCATTATTACCTTGTGAGGCTTCAGGTGGATTAGCGTTGCTTTCTTCATTTACCTCTTGTGTATTGAATCCTCCTTGTCCTTCAAGGTGATATCTTTGAGTTGATCTTCAATTTCATCTGCATCATTTATACCTTTTCTCTTTCTTAATGGAAGATCATTAGATTCATCAAAGATAACATGAATTGATTCTTCAACTACTAAGGTCTTTTTGTTAAAAACTCTAAAAGCTCTACTATGTACAGAATAATCGAGAAAAATTTCTTCATCAGATTTAGCATCAAATTTATCAAGGTTTATTTTTCCATTATTTAAAACAAAACAGCGGCATCCAAAAACATGAAAATAACCGATGTTAGGTTTTCTTCCTTTCCAAAGTTCATACGGATTCTTTTTCAAAACAGGTCTGATTAATGCACGATTTAAAACATAACATGCAGTGTTAATAGCTTCAGCACAAAAATATTTTGGGAGATTACTCTCACACAACATGGTACGAGCCATTTCTTCTAAAGTTATGTTCTTTCTTTCTACTACTCCATTTTGTTGAGGTGTTCTGGGTGCAGAAAAATTATGTTCAATTCCATTTTCATTACAAAAATTTTCAAAATATTGATTTTCAAATTCTTTTCCATGATCACTTCGTATCGATAAAATAGAAGAATTCTTTTCATTTGTAATTCTTTTAAATAATTTTTGAAATGACGGAAATGTTTCATCTTTACTAGCTAAGAATAAAACCCATGTAAAACGAGAGAAATCATCAATGATGACAAAACCATATCTTTTTCCTCTAGACTAGTTGTTCTTGTAGGACCGAATAAATCCATATGCAAGAGTTCCAAAGGTCTAGTGGTTGAAATCATATTTTTCGATTTAAAAGATACTCGGGTTTGTTTTCCAAATTGACAAGCATCACAGATTTTATCTTTTTCAAACGTAAGTTTTGGCAAACCATTTACTAAATCCTTTTTGATTAATTTAGATAACAAATCATGCTTGCATGAGCTAACCTACGATGCCATAACCAACTATTATCAGTTTTATTATTCGTAGCAACTAGGCAATCAACATTTCGATCATTAATCATTCAAATCAACAATGTATACATTACCATGCCTATGACCAATAAATTTCATATTTTCATTTGTAGGATTTTTAACAATGCATAAAGATGATTCAAATGTAACTTTAAATCTTTGTCACATAATTTACTAATGCTTAGTAAATTATGTTTTAATCCTTTCACAAGTAAGACATTATCAATAAAAGCATGAGGTGTGATACCTATTTTTCAATGCCAATAATTTTTTTCTTGGCCATTATCACCAAAAGTAACAACACCTCCATCTTTTGCCTCCTAAGTGATGAATTGAGATTCATCACCCGTATATGTCTTGAGCACCGCTGTTCAAGTACCATTGTCTTTTAGTTGCTCGGGTAGCAAGACACACCTGCATACACAATTTTAAGTTTTGCTCTTAGGTACCCAAGCTTTTTGGGTCCTTTTGGGTTAGTTAAAATAGTTCCTTTTGGAACCCATATTTGTTTAACTTTGTGTGTGTGACAAGTATATGCTTTGTGTCCTAATTTACCACATTTAAAGCATGTAATTTTGTTGAATCATCAACATGCACATAAATATTTTCAGAAATTTTTGTCTTTCAATAGGATTATATCCAAGACCAGCTCTATTGTAAACAGCCCTTTGACTATTTAATATCATTTCTAACTTTTCTGAACTCAAAGTAAATTTATCAATAATTGGTCTTAATTTACTCACTTCATTTTTCAAATCTTGGTTTTCCTTTAATAATGATTCATTGTTGTTTGAAATTCTTTTTTTTTTAAGAATAAGTTTTTTAATTTCATTTTTCAAATTTTTTCTTTGAACTTAATTTTGTAAAATCATCTACAAGTTCATAGAATGCACCATGCAATTCATCGAAAGTAAAGTCATCTAGAAAACTAGGACTTACTTCATTATCATCAGCCATGAAACATACATTGGCGACTTCAGTCTTTTCTTCATCTTCTGAACTAGTTGCTTCACTGTCACTCCATGTAGCCAACATAGCTTTCTTCTTTATTTTCTTAAACCTTTCTTCAATTGTGGACATTCCGGTTTGATATGTCCAGGCTTCTTGCACTCAAAGCATATAGGAGGTTCACTTCTTTCCTTTTCTTTGCTATGATCTCCTTTGGTAATTTTTTTTTTTCAAATTTCTTTCTCCTCATAAATTTCTTGAATTTTTGGAGATAAGTGCCATTTCATCATCTTTTTCACTATCACTGGTTTCTTCCTCACTTTCCTCATATTGAGCAGTGCTCTTTAATCCATAGTCCTTTTCTTTTTTGATTCATCTTCATCATTGTGTTGTCATTGCTGGAGTTCATGAGTCATCAAAGAACCGACCAATTCTTCAAGAGATAAAGTATTGAGGTCTTTTGCTTCTTGTATAGCAGTCACTTTTGCTTCCCATGATCTAGGTAAAGATCTTAAAATTTTTCTAACAAGATCACTGTTAGCATAAGATTTTTCCAAAATTTTCAAACCATTAATGATATCAGTAAATCTAGTAAACATATCAGTGATATTTTCAGCTGAATCCATCTTAAATAATTCATACTTATGAACAAGCATATTAATTTTAGATTCCTTGACTTGATTAGTACCCTCATGGGTGACTTCAAGTCTATCCAAATCTCTTTAGTAGACATGCAAGTAGATATATGGTTAAACTCATTTGCATCAAGAGAACAGTAAAGAACATTCATAGCTTTTGCATTTAATTGAGCTAATTTCTTATCTTGCTCATCCCATTCTGATTCAGGCTTTGCAATATCAATATTATCAATCTTAAAAGTGGGTGTGTGTGGTCCATTATTACGATTCCTCATAAATCATAATCAAGTGCTTGAATGAAGATTTTCATTCGTGCTTTCCAATATGTGTAATTTGTTCCATTGAACAAAGGTGGTCTATTAGTTGATTATCCTTCAGTCAACATAGATCCCATTTGGATTACTACTGATCTTTAGCTCCAAGCTTTTCAAAGCTATAGGAATCAAGAGCATGCTGCTCTGATACCACTTATCGCCCAGATGTAGTAACCCAAGAGGGGGTGAATTGGGTATTTTAAAATTAATTACTAGCGCAGATATGTGCTTAATCACTAGTTAAAAATTAGTTCGCAGTGGTGTAGTGGAGTGCACGAAACAAAATCACACACAATAAGCAATCACAAATACAAGAGGGTTTATAGTGGTTCGGTGCCAAACTCGGCTCCTACATCCACTCCCCAAAAATCCTTTGGAATTTTACTAATCGTATCACAACGATTACAACCCCTAGCTTTCCCGGCTAGTCCTCTTATTTCACAGCACAAGGCAGTCAAACCCCTAGCCTTCCCGACTAGTCCTCTTGTTTCACGGCATAAGGAAGCCAAACCCCTAGCCTTCCCGGCTAGTCCTCTTGTTTCACGGCACAAGGAAGCCAAACAACAATCTAGGGTTATCCTTAACCCTATTACAAGAAATTTCAGAGTAGATAATAGATAGCTCCTAATTTGAGCAAATATTCAAGAATACTTTACAAATTTGAAGCAAATCTTCAGCAATGAATGTGGATCTCTGAGGTAGCTGAAAACTTTGAATGCTTCACCGGATCTGGACGACTTGAGCAAGGATTGAGATTTATCAACTTCAATGCACAGGAACTTACTCTTCAACACTCCGAAAAATATGCAATGAACACTCTCTTTTTCTTGATTTCTTTCTTCTCTTTTTCTTTTTTCGATTTGTTAAAATTTATCATTGTGTTCCTTTGATCACATCTATTTAAACCAAACAAAAATATATCCGTTAGATACATTGGTAATAAGAGGAAATAAAAATGGGAAGAAATATAACCGTTTGAGTTTATTTCCCTAAACATTGATTGCATTTAATCCTTTGGCAAAGAAAGATCTCTGTCAAACACAAAAGGAAAAAGTATGTAACCATGAAATGGAAATATAATTAAAGAGAGAGAGAAAGAGAGCATTTAAGATTTGAGAGTGGTTGGCTGGAATTAATTTTTTAGCAAGCCCTTTGTAGTCGTGCGGCCATGGAAGAGGGAGAAAAGCTAGAGCTAGCTAAGCAAGCAAAGCTAGCTAAACAACCCAAGCTAGCTAGCTAGCTAGCAAGGCTCCACGGCAAGAAGAAATCAGCCACAACCAAAAGGAAATAAAGTAGCTAGCTAACAAGCTAGCTCAATTCAACATCCTCACGGCTAGGAAAAGAAACCAGGAAAAATTGTTAGCTTTCAATTCAAGGTTTCATGCATTAATACAAAAGTAGTTAGCTATTCAGCTAACTCAATGAAAATTTATGCGGCAAGCAGAATAAAGTTGTTAGCTCCCCAGTTAGCTAGATAAAAAGTAAAGAGCTTTCATGATAAAAGTAGTTAGCTTGTTAGCTAACTCTATGGAAAGTTTCATGCGCCTGGGAGGAGAAAACAATAAAGTAGTTAGCTTTCCAGCTAGCTACATAAAAAGTTAACTCCATCATGCTAAAAATTAGTTAACTTGTTAGCTAACTTAATTCAAAATCATGCGCCCAGGGAAGAAAAGAATTGTTAAAGTAGTTAGCTTGTTAGCTAACTAGATAAAAAGCAAACTCATTCATGATAAAAGTAGTTAGCTTATTAGCTAACTCTATTCAAATTTCATTCAACATGGGAAGTAAGAAAAGAAAAAGAAGTTAGTTGTTAAGCTAACTGCTTTCACCATGCATTCTGCCAAGAATAACAGAAGAACAAAATAGTTAGCTTGTTAGCTAACTTAGTTTAAAATTCATGCAGACGGCCCAAGGGGAAGCTAGCTCTCCAGCTAGCTTGCTTTAAACTTCATTCGGCCAGGGGAATCCTGCAAGAAAAGAAGTTAGCTTCAAGGCAAAGCAAGTCATCTTCAAAGCTAACTAGCTAGCTGCCCAGCTAGCTGATTTCAAGGAGCAATCGGCCAAGATAAAATCAGCATGAAAGAAGTTAGCTCTTGAGGCCAGTAAGCTATCTAAGAGAGGGAAGAAGTTAGAGCTCACAAGCTAACTTAATCCCAGCATGGTTTGGCTAGGCTCATTGTGAGAGGAAAAATGGTTAGCTAGCAAGTGGAGGAAGCTAGCTAAAGAAGGGAATAAGCTAGCTCACATGGCCGTGCAATAATCAAAGGAATAAAGAATCAATTAGCTATATTCAAGGTAAGAGAAAATAAGCTTCTATGCAACAAATAAAATTTTACTTGATAAGGCTCACCTGTACGTTACTTGTACATCCCTGCATTAATCTTAATTTCCCTAATAAACATAGTCTTAATTGTTTTGTAATCATCAAAATCAATGAAGGGGCCAACACTTTTGTTTCTTGTTAGGACTATAACCTAATCCAGCCTTATTAAATACAACTCTTTGATTACTCAATAGCAAATTAAGTTTTTCAGAGCTATATGTAAATTTATCAACTATATTTTTATATTTATCAACTTCTTTCTTTAAACTAACATTTTCATTTGAAATTGATTCTTTTTCTTTAGCAAATTCTTATTTTCAGATTTCAATTTTTCAATTTCATGGGTTAGTTTATCTTTTTCTTTGACAAGATTTAAATTATCATTTTTCAAGGATTTGCTTTTCTTTTTTAAAACTTTAAAATCACTAACTAGTTCATTAAATGCATCAAACAGTTCATAAAGGTAAAGTCATGAGTTTCGGTACTTACCTCATCGTCATTTGCCATAAAACAAATGTTTGCAACATCTTTCTATTCTTCCTCGGAAGAGGATTCCTCCCTATCGCTCCATGTTGCAACATATACCTTTTTTTTTCTTGTACCCCTTTTTTAATTGAGGACAGTCATATCTAAAGTGCCCTAGTTTCTTACATTCATAGCATATGAGGGGGTCTTTCTCTTTATCCTTGTCCTTTTCTTTTTCTTTTTCACCTTCCATCTTTGTTCCAAATTTTTTCTTGTGGAAGGGTCTCTTTCTTTGCATAAATCTTTTAAATTTCTTAACAAGGAGTGCAGTCTCCTCATCATCATCATCTTCTTCATCACTACTGCTTTTTTTAATTTCTACAGCTTTGATGGCAATTGTTTTCTTCTTCTTGACGTCTTCCTCTATATGCTATTTCATGGTCAACTCATGAGTCATTAGTGATCCAAGTAGCTCCTCCAAAGGTAAGGTATTGAGGTCCTTGGCTTCTTGGATTGCAGTCACCTTTACTTCCCATGTCCTTGGAAGAGACTTAAGGATTTTACGAACCAACTCAGAGTTAGTATAGGTCTTACCAAGACTCTTTAAACCATTCACAATATCGGTAAATCTTGTATACATGCAGGTTGTAAATTAAGTTTGTTCCATGCTAAACAATTCATATTTATGAACAAGAATATTAATCTTTGATTCTTTGACTTGATTAGTACCCTCATGGGTAACTTCTAATCTGTCCCAAATTTCTTTTACGGAAATACATGTAGAAATTCTATTAAACTCATTAGCATCTAATGCACAATATAAAACATTCATGGCCTTTGCATTGAGCTGAGCCATTTTTCGATCGTTCTCATTCCAATCCCTTTCGGGTTTAGGAACTATTGAATAATCTACTATGTGTATGGGTGTGCTAGGTCCATTAGTAATTACATTCCATAGTTCATAATCTAAAGCTTGAATAAAAATTCTCATTCTAGCTTTCAAATAAGAGTAGTTTGAACCATTAAATAAAGGAGGTCTATTTGTAAAATGACCTTCAGTAAATGAAGATCCAGCTTGAGCTGCCATTTGGATCTTTAGCTCTTGATCGTTTGATCAAATAAATAATGAGCACAAGCGCTGATACCAATTGTTGGCCCAGATGGAAATCCAAGAGTGGGGGATGAATTGGGTTCTTAAAAATTTAGCTTTTTACAATTATTTGCTTTGAAATAGAAGAGATTGAGTGCAAGATAAATGCTAGGCACAAATAATGAGATAGGAAGAGACAAAGAGATAAAGCACGACAAACACAACGATTTTATAGTGGTTCGGTGTATCTAACACCTACGTCCACTCTCAAGTAGCACTTGGGCTTACACTATAATCCACTTGATTACAGCCGAATTATTTTACAAGCTCACAACTCAAAACTTATTGTTTCCCCCGGGATCACAACTAACCCAGCTAGTTTTACCGGGCTCACCAGCACAAAACCCAAACACAAGCTATCCTTAGCTTGTCCTGAGGTATACTACCTTCACTAATTCAATTTCCTGATTGAATTAGCAAACAACAGTTTGAAAACAATAAAGATTTCAATACAACACTTAAACAGCTCCTTAAGTGAGCAGATATTCAATAAAATAAATAGGGTAAGAAAAGCCTGATTGAAGCTTTTGAATGTATGCTTTTCTTCTTTTCCTCTTCTCCTTTGAAAGATTGAATTAGCCTCAGCTCAGATTCTTCACGTAGTAGAGAAGTTGAGGATTTGGGGCTTTGCTTTCTCTCTTCAAGTGTTGGAAATCTCCTTGATTTGATCTTGAGAAGCTTGTGGATTTCTCTTTGAACTTTTTGGGATTGATGGATTTGAGCTCAGAGTATTTCCTTTTGATTTCTCTCTTTCTTTCTCAGTATTTTCTGAATATTATTTCTCTTTTTCTTATCTCTTTTCAAACGGACGGATATTCCTCCTTTTATATACTTCAATCCAAGGTTTAGGTGGGAAAAATAGCCGTTGTGAGATGCTTGGATACTCCTACACACAAAGAAAAATAGCCGTTAGAGATTAGGTAAAAAAAATATTACAGTTGGAGTCCGTTCTGATAATTGAAAATCCGTTCTGACAGGTTGGAGTCGGCTTCAACTTTTCAGGTGTTGGCTCCAGATCGGGTATCCAAAAATAGCAAAGAAAAGTTTGTTGAGGAGTCGGCTCCGAGAAAGTTAAGTATCGGCTCGTCGCTTTCGGGAATTGGCTCCGAAATCCAAGAGTGTCGGCTCCAGAAATGTCTATAAAAATACGCTCTCTGTTCTCAGGTTAGAGTCTCCAGAAACTCAGGTGTCGGCTCCCGAACTCTCAGGTGTTGGCTCCCGAATTCTAGGTGTCGGCTCCAAAAACTGAAACAGAATGTGCTTCTCTGTATCTTAGGTTGGAGTCGGCTCCAAAACTCTGGGTGTCGACTCTGGACCGTGCCAAAAATCCAGAAATCTTCTGATACGCCTTGGGGTCGGCTCCTGACTATTTGGGTGTCGACTCCAAGTTCTGAACTTTGAAAAAATTCCTTAAAATTTGATTCAAAACTTATTCCTTTATTCCTTTTGATTGATTGAACATTTTTTAACCCCTGAAACACTTATTAAATCTGTCAGAAACATAGTGAATGTGCTCATGTCTTTTTGTTAATTATCAAAATCAATAATTGGGTCAACAACGTTGCAGCACCTGATGCTTCATCAAGGGAGCACGGCCTTCGGGGACACGTGCCCACTCAACAGTCATTAGCGCGCGAAGATCAGCCACCAGGTGATATAACGCCCCTTTTCTTTGGTGATTGTACGCCCATCCATCTTAGGAGCGGGGGGACATCTGATGTGACTGATCAAGCCCCCAGGTAGTGGATTAACAGTCTGCATGGTTCCCAGAGAGAGAAATGATTCCGCGGTTGGCCTCCACTTCGGATTTCACCCTAGCCTCGAGCCTCGCCCTGGCCCCGAGCCTTGCTTCGGCCTCGAGCCTCGAGCCTCGGCCTCGGCCTCGGCCTTGGCTTCTCCTTGGCCACTAATTTTGGCCAAGGAACCAACCTCAAATATTATTCCCACTGACCTGTTAAGTGCCAAGGACTGCCACGTGGCCCACTATCCCACTGCTCGCTAAGATTACGGGCAGTTACCGTTATTTATGGAGCACATCTAACGGCTATACGCCCACTTACTACTTACAGTGCCGATCCTAGCGGACGACATGATTTAACGATCATTCCCGAAGGGTAAGAGAGACCTCCGAATAGGTATAAGAACCTTCACTCATAACGAGGAAGGGGACTCATTCTGAACTACTCTCCTCTAGTGTTGTTCTCCAGACCACTAACTAGAGCGTCGGAGGGTCCTCGCCGAAACCACCGGCTCGAAACTTTTGTTGCAGGTCTCCGGCTAAAGGGAGCGGTACTGCCATCTTCTCGAAGGCCCACAGAGATCTTTTCCTGCTCGATGCTCTCTGGAAGTGATTTGACTGCAACAATATGTAATCATTATTTAATAATGTTATTGTACCTAGATTCCAGTCTCATATTTTACATTGATGATCTCTTGAATCGATTTTCTATTGTAGAACATCTGTTCTTCAATTGTTGGCTGGTTCGTTTGTTCTGATGTCATAGTTGGACATCCTATTTAGCTACATGAAAACTTGTAGGAGAACAAATTATCAGAATGTGGCGGAAGGGGAATTAAGATGATAAAAAAAACGCTTGTCTAGAAAAGCTAATATTATTGTTCTAATAGTTGTACTGTCCGTTGAATTTGTAGGTTAATGTACAACTTTATGGCATTTGTTGATGATAGTATCAGACGTCATGTAAGAGTAAGAAATTCCTTAATAAAATTGTTATTAAGTTTGGCAACTTTCATGATGTTTGTAGTATACCTTGAAATGTTTTAATTGTGGTTGGATGTTACAATGATAATAAATGGTCCTGAATTTTGATAAAACATATTTGCATTTATTTGCTCAGATGCTTCTCCCCACAAGATAATGCTAATTTTCTCATACCTGCAAGAGTTTTGAAGTGGTAATTACTAATTCATATAACTTAGTCTAAACAAAATAACAAAATACTTGTTTTTGGCAATTACCAACTGAGCAGCAATTCAATGTCTTATTTTCTATCATTTGCTCCTCTAATCGATCTATGCTTCATTAAAATTTTCCATATTTGTACATTAAATTCCAGCAAGATATATAATATAATATTCAAGATTATTTTACAATACATAAATACATTATGTTCTCATTACCTATCAAATAAATGTGATTATTGCATCTGTCAGCAAGCATTTCTTTGCAAATTCAAACATATTTCTTATTCTCTGATTCACTGGAATAACCGATGTTATGACCAAAAAATATAATTTTATGCTCATTTAAAACTGGATGATAATTTTCTATTGCTGATATGACCTTGAAATATATATATATATATATATATATATATATATATATATATATATATATATATATATATATATATATATAACCTTCTGACAGAAGAGGCTTGAACTTACCAATTTGATTCTTTCTTATTGAACCATGCATCAAAGCACCCTAAAAAAATTAGGCAATATTAGAAACTCATTTGATTTCTGAATAAAATATAACGATAGCATTGCAAATTTTTACTCTTACTGTCCAATTGTCTTTCTCCGGTTGGGTTCCCTCAAGCGTGAAAAAGACATTGATAATATTTATGGCTGTGGTTAGTGTTGAATTTTTCAAAATCTATTGAAACAAAGCAAAGTCAATGAAGCAATTGAGAATTGGCCAATCGCAAATTGGCAAACTGACAACTCATTACAGTAGAAATTTGATATGATTTTTTTTGCCATTGCAATATAAATTAAAGTTGGTCATGTTTAAATCATAACATTAAAAAAAAAAAAAAAACTGCGGGCGGCACAAAACAATCCATGTTGATTATGTTTATTCAAATTTTTCAAGACAAATCAAAGATAGAAATCATTCTTTTCAGGTTGAAATCGTTCTTTGTCAAGAGAAAACACAAATATGAAACCTAAATTTCAGATATACGATCCGAGTCAAAATAGATTTGATCATGTCAAAATGAGGAAAATCAATAATTGAGCAGAACTATTTTAATAGGTATAGAAAAGATATAAAGACATGAGCAAGGCTATTGTAAAGGTGTCCACAAAAAATGCATGTGAGATCGTGCAAGGGGTAGCACCTATGGTTGGAGCCATTAAATGAATTCTTCATCCCTAAACTATTTACTATCAAACAATCATACTAATGATTACTTAGAGACTCACTTAAATAATATAAAATAAAAGTTTATATATATAACATTGGATGGATAGGCTTGATATCTCCTAATTACATAATTTTTTGGATAATAAGTATATTAAAAAATATAAATCATATTCAATGACTTGACTCAGCAGTGCTAGAGATTCATCGGCCAGTCAAAACTAATCTTAAAGATACTTTTGTATAAGTGCTTACAAAATATGTTCACTCTTTATGTACATAAGCCACATGCGCACATACGTACGTACGTGCATACATACATACATATATATACATACATACATATATATATATATATATATATATATATATATATATATATATATATACACACACATATACATACATAGATACATATATACATATAGATTTGTGGTAATAATAATAATAATAATAATAATAATAATAATAAATTTATTATTCATGGAGGCTAAGGAGTAAGTAGATGATAATAATTGACATAAAAATTAGTAGCTAATAAATTGCACAGGCTTATACATATTACCATAAGCAAAATAGCATAATCTATAAAGTTTCCTTTGATAGAAAATTTCGAATGCCTTAATTTCTCAAAATAATTTGAACTCTTTATATTATAATTACTAATTCATTACCAATGAATCTACTTGTTATCATAATCCCTTTATTTTTTATTATTTTATAAATAAATAGATTGATAATAGTTAAAATATCTTCATCATTTTTGTTAATTTGGCTTTAAGAGTGAATAAAATTTTAAAATTGAAACAACTACAGTGAACATCAAGCATTTATATGCTATTTTATAGGAGAGAAAGATATCAAAAGATATACAAATTGGAGAGGAAGTTGTGAAGAGTACCAAAAAAAATCATCAAAATAATCATAATGAATTTTATTAAATACAAATTGATTCTTGGATAATATATATGTAATAGTTATGTATGATCCATACTCGAGCCCTCTTAGGGGCAACATCAGATAGCAAACAAAGTTTATAAGGTAGAGGCCAAAGCCAAAGACTATGCCGTATCTTTCTATGCACTACTTGGAGATGATGTTAGAGGGTGATCGAAGAGGTAGAGTGGCATTAAGAGAAGAGAAGAAAAGAAAAGAAAAATTAATAATATAAAAAGAATAATGGGGAAGAAGGTCAAGTGGAGGAAGATGAGACTATGCATGAAAGGTGGAGATTTTTTAGCTCCATTGTTCATTGAGCATCACCGAAGATTGTAATAAAAGAAAAAAATATGAGGTTAAGAGAAGAAAAGAGAAAGAAATTAATGATATTAAAATTAAAATTGATGAGCATGTGAAGAGGAAATAATATGTTAGACTTGTTATATTCATCAATTTTTTTAGTCAAAAATTTGATGAAAGTTATAGTGGTATCACATGCGTTAGAATTTGTTATACATAAAGATAGCAAGTAAGAATAGTAGAAGGGGATAGAAATATTCTAAAATAAAAAAGAAGCATTTTACTTGACTAATGAAAATCAACTAATCTATATCTTTATGTCATGCTCTAGACCCAAGGGTAGATCTGAGTATATAACAATCTACGACATACATGCAAAATTAAAATTCTACAGCATACAACGCATTACATGCAAATTTGACTTCAAATAATCCATTTAATCAATTAATAATAATCCAAAAAATAAATTAATCAAATCCAAATATTATGGACCAAGTTCATCTAAAGTAATTTTTTCATTTGAAGTAAATCTTTATCTGAAATCATGGACCAACTTCTACCCGAATTCCTTCTATGACTCAACCTTTGAAATAGAAAAATTTAAAAATATTTGTGAGCTAACACTCTCTAAGTAAACCATAACTACAATTAGAGGGATCAAATGAGCACCATAAATCAATTTTAAATATAATCATTTGAAAATCCATGTGTGATATAATAGTAATATATTTACAAATAATTGCAAAATATTCAGTATATACTTATAATTTCAAGTAGTTCTTCAAAATAAATATTTCACGTGCTTAAAAGAAAACATCTTCTGTTCTTATTATAATAAACAAAGCATTAATTAACTTTAACAAAACTCTAAATTTAATTTATAAACATCTTATGGTAACTCATGAGCCAATTACCATAACCACATACAATTTTTCTGATTGGGCTAGTTCATCGCATATAATCTTGCGGAAGTGAGTCAGAAATAATTCACTGCATATTTCTTCTATAGAGGTGAGTCCTAAAATCACTAGCTTTCATAGAAGCCCGGTAAGGCAAAGACAATATGTCATCGATTATATCATAAATTGCAGGTTGACTAAGATTTTCTAGCATAATATATATATCATGACACATTTTAGGTACAAATAGCTTGCAGTTTACTTATATATTTTCAAATTTAGAAGAAAATCTCAATATTATTAATAATTTTTATCAAAAAACTTAATCAAGGCACATAGGTAACATAACACGACATACTTAATCCAAATTTTTAATAAGTTATGCAAGAAATTTACAAAACTTTTAATTCAGCTTAATTAATGAATCAAGAAATAAACCCATAAATGGGGAGATATCCTATTATTATCTTACATATATAAATATAAATATAGATACATGTCACGATGCATGTACCCTATAATTAAATGCATATTCACAATGCAATTGACCACCCTCTCATACATCTTGCTCTGCCCATCGATCCTGACTATATCACATTCCATAATTAACGTGGCAATAGCAAGCCCTCCAAACTTTAGCTCAAAATGGTTAGAATATTCCATTCCTCCCATCATATAAGATTAATTAAATTTGATAAAATAATTGATCTATTCAATGTTAATACCATAATTGCACATTAGACTTTTAATAGGTCTAATGGGACCTCAAGAATGTAGGTTGAATTGTTCAGGAGTTTATTTTTGATGGAATTTTAGGATGCTTGAAGGCATGCTTTTCAAAAACTTTAATCATTTTAAAAACAAACATCGCCAAAAAACCCTAATTTTCAAGATCGTCTTTATGCAGTTCAAAAGCTAAATCAATTAAAATCTAAAATAAATGACTAAAAAAAATTCCTGGATTGCTAAATCCAATAATATCCAAGAGACACACAAGTGTATGCCCTCTAAAGGTGATCCACACGAGAATTGATTCAAAGAAGTACTCCTATTTGCTTGCTAGAACCTTTCTGGCAGCCTTTTGATCATATGCAGCCTTCTAATGTCTCTTTGGACTTTCTTCTCTTTAAAAGCTTTTCAAAAGCTTTCTAACAAGCCTCTACACACTCTAATAGCCTTTCTCTATCTCAACTTAGGGCCTTATCTTAATATGATAGTAATATTAAGACAAGGGGAGAAGAACAGGGGAGAAGGAGGGCTTACGGGCTCTCTGTATTTTCTTTCTTTCTATTCACAGAATCCTTTTTGCCATCCCCTTTAAATAGAAATGAAGGGCAGCAATCAGAGGCATCATATGGAAAGAAAGGACGCCATCCAAGGGGCATGAAGAGGCGGAAAGACACTTTATGTGAAGAGCACTCCCATCAACTCTGAGGGGGCGCCAAGGGTCCAAGGGGTCTTCGGTTCAAACCTCCACAAGCACATATTAAATATTTAATTTATTAAATTATTTTATTAATAAATTTAAATGATATTTAATAAATTAAACTCATTTAAATTTGAAATAAAATGATTCAAAAAAGGACTAAGGCCCCGGATCAACCCAAACTAACCAAGTCAGCCCAAACTAATCAAATCAGGCTGAAATTCGAATCCAATTCGAATTTGATCATCATAAAAAATCTAGACAAATTCTATAAATTCATATTAAACTCTAGATAGGCTATCCAACACATGGCTAATGTTAATTTAAGTCCAACTTAAATTTATTAGTCCAATCAGTAAGCAAATGGATCTAAACAGATTTAATTAGGAGCTCGAGTTAGCCCACATATGCTAGTATGCGATCTTGACCAATCAATTAGGATCCAAAAATCCTAATAAAAATATTTTTAACTTTTTAAATTAATTTTCTATTATGTGTGACCCTCTGGGTTTCTTATCTAGCCAGCAATATATTTTTGGTTTAGCTCGATTATGTATCCGACTATCTGAACAGGTCAAATCGGGATAACTTAAACTGTCAATCTGGACCAACCTTCAAATTGACTTATGAAATTAATCTAATTGATTCATAAAATCCTACAAGATAATTTTGGCATCTAGCAACATGTCATGCCTACCTAAAAGATGAGAAATTTAATAAAAATTATCAAAATACCCTTTAGTGGCAAGTTACCGTACAATTCAATCCTTCGATATTTTTTTAACCTGATTAAGTGATGGGCATGGATAAATGTCAAACCCTCACACTTAATATATTTAAATCTCTAATCATTAATGAAGACTCAACCGATGATAAATTAGAAAATCTTTTCTAATTTTATTATACTTTGATCAAAGATTTTTTGAGTTAATATTTGATGAGATTACTTGGGATAAATACTCCTCTTACTAGGAGTTATCGATTCCTTGTTGACCTACTTATTACCTTCATACACAATCCTTCATATCCAGCATACCCCGTACATGACCTTTTGTTATGAATGAATATGAACCAAATATAAATTCATGTGCATAAGATACTATGGTGGTCTCAGGTCTAAGGATTACTTGCACAACTCCCACGTAGAGAACAATTTATTATGACAAATAAGTAAAACTTTCATTTGATGTTCTCTTGTCGGATCAATTCAGTGAACTCATAACCTAATGAGCACCCATATCTTTGTATTAGTGTCCCTACACAAGTGGTTGTGAGACCAATCATCCTCACAATCGAGCATGCATAAGATATTCTAGTTTATTCGGATTCATCGATCTTCAAATCTATGATTCTATGACTAGGAATATTCTAGATTAGGGTTTAAAGGTTTTAGGTCTCACTGTTATCTCTGTTGCCACGAAAATCCGTTCTCTAACTCGGGTGCACCTTGGGTCCGGGTCTAGACACTTGTCTCTCGCCCGGAATGGAACCTGCAAGACAGTCCGCACGCAAAGGGTATTTTGGGGGTGGCCCTCTGTGGAAGATCCTCCAACACCCAAGTCAGTGAAAATTTACAGCAAGCAGATATAAGGAGAATGCTCTCGCAAAAGAGTTCCTCTAGATGGATGTTCTCCCCAGAACTCAGAGCTCTGCTTGAGCTTTAATGAAGTTTTTCTGTATGAGAGTTAGTGAATGCGTACCTAAGGGGCTTTGGGACTGTGGTATTTATAGGTGATCACCTAATCCATTGGGCCCGTCATAGGGGGTCTGAAAACTGTTAGAATTTGAAACGGATTCGATTTAAGTTTGTTACGAGGCCGATAGGATCCGTATCTTATTAGTTAAAGGATTGACGGCCAGGAGAGCTGGTTGATGCCTTGAGATTCAGCGATTATGTAGGCCCTAGGCCACTTCTATGACCCTTAGGCCACTTCTGGTATCATTGGCATGATTTTCGTTTGGAATCTTGTTCAGTTATCATGAATTCGAACTCTTCCATGCTTGATTCTATAGAGGTGCTCGAGTGCCTCGGTCCAGCCGAGACATAGGACAACTTGGTTTGCCGAGGTATAGGATGGCTCGGTCTGCCAAGGTATAGGATGGCTCGATCTGCCGATGTATAGGAATTGTTCGATTCATCGGGGTGACTCGACTCTACTGAAGGCGATTCAGCTTTGCCATCTTGCGGATGTGACAGCTGGCCGATGGGATATTGGGATTGGTCTCGACTCAATTGTCGAAGCGCATAGATATTAATGCGATAATAATTTTACCCCTCATCACATGCCCCCCACTCCCTAGTCCGAAGTGTAAATTCGGATGTAGGGAGTAGAGTTTTGGAATAATCTTATTCGGGGGAATTCGAAGGGGCATGCAATGATAGTCTCGTAAATGATAGGCCGCTGTTTTGTCATCATTTTTTATCACAGCACGAGGAGGAGATGCCTTGTTTCCAGCAGGCAATGATTGTGGGAGTCCCACATGGCGAGACTCCTACATTTATGGCACCCATATCGGAAGTTTTAGCATCTCGGGCTTTCCTTCTGAAGTGCTATTTAAAGAGAGAAAGGGGCTAGGGTGGCGTCCCTTCTGCAACACCTTCTCGTTTCTTTCTCATAGGCTTTTCCCTTCCTTCCTCAAAACTCTTGTGAGCTTGTTTGTGCTTCATCCTTCAATTTGACTCTTGTGAGCTTGTCTATGCTTCATCCTTCAATTTGACAACATGAAGGGCCCGAACGATGTAGCCTCAGAGATAACTCTCGAAGATTTGGACCAGATGCGTTGCCGTTACAGGGTCCCTCGGGACGTTGCCCTATGGCTTCCAAGGGCTGAGCATAGGGTAACGACGGAGCTGAGCCACGGAGTATTCTTTTATGAGGAAAGTTTAAGAGAAGGTCTTTGATTCCCTCTCCACTCGTTGGTGCAGGAGGTGATGAGGTTCTACAATATATGCCCGACAATGGTGGCTCCGAACAGCTGGCGCAACCTCATCGGGTTCATCTCGATGTGCAGCCGCGTTGGGTTGACAGCAACCCTCCCCATATTCTGAGTCTGTTACAACCTGGTTTCTGGAAGGAACTCCGAGTGGCCCTACATTGGTCCTCGGAAATCATTCAAAATGGTTTTGGATAATCCATCATCGATAAAGGAGTGGAAGTCCCGGTTCTTCATTGTCGAGGGAAACATTGGCTCGGATTTCCTTGGACATGGGCAAGCTATGTGAAAGACCCGAAAGTGCACTTAGAGCTGTCCGAGCAGGAGAAGAGAGACTTGGTAACTCTTCACAATGGTCGGGTGCTATCGGCCAGTGCCCTCTATCAGAGGACGCTCTTTTTGCCACCGAGTTGAGTTTCATTGATCCTCAGGGTGAGTTTCTTTCCCCTTTTTCTTATACCTAGATAGTTTTACTGTGGTTTAATTGACTGTTTGCTATGCTTTCAGCTGAGAGGTCGACGTTCGTGGGTCAAATGAAAAAGGAGCTGGGCAAACGACATAGGGGGGTCCGGCTCTGGTGACAAGCATAAGTCTAAGAAAAGGTCCCGCCTTTTCGGCCCCCATTCGAAGGAGCCTAGGAAGGACAGTGTCGGCCGCCATTCCTCTACTCCGAAGAAGGGGAAAGTGGGTGTGCCAGCCGCAGTGGATGAGCCCTCCCTGCCGAAAGGTGGTTTGGTAGCGGAGGAGGTACCGGTAGTCGGGGGAGTTTAGAGGAAGCTGTTGAAATTCCTCCCTCCAGATTGTTGTTGTGTCAAATGATCCCAAGGGGATGTCGCTGGTCCATCCAGCAGTCCCCTTGCCCGAGGTTAATCAGCCTCATCTGTTAGAGGTTGGCAGTCCTGTAGTGCTGCGCGTGGATGGCGAAGAGGCCCCTGATTTAGTTGAGGGGGCAGGAGAGGTAGTTGCGGCCGCCGAAGTTTAGGTGGGACCGCTTGTTGGAGGGTCGGCAGAGGTTGAGGGACATTCCATCGGAGGGCTTTCTCCCGAGCATCGGGAGAAGCCACAGAGGAAGCCGAGGCTTGGATGGAGCCCGCTAGGGACGAAGCAGTGCTTAAAGAAGAGGAGGAAGAAGAAGAAGAACCACCGAGCAGAGGGGATGCTCAGATCGAAGTTCCTCCAGCCAGAGTCGAAGCCTCCAAGGATTCACAGGTTAGAGTCCTAATGGAGGAGGCCAAACGGATGACAATTCCTCAGGCCGAAGCTCCTCGGGTCGATTCTTCAGCCGTGAATTTCCTTACTCACCATCCAAAGGTAGAGGACATGTTCGCCGCTTTGATGCGGTCTGTGCTGCGCACAGGAGAAAGTTCCTCCGCGGATGAGCCTGCCATGGAGGATATTGTCGAGGCGGCCTTCGAGCGGCTCAGGGTGCCGAAGGATGTTTATCTCCTACCCGAGATCAACAACCCCACCCTTATGAAGATCACCACAAACTATGCCTCTCGGGTAAGTTGCTACAAGTTTTAGTCAATTGGCTCAGTCATGTTTTCTTACACGTATCTTTCCTGCAGAATGCCTTAATCATGAGGGCACTGAGTTGGTGCTTAAACTTGGCCATGGGAGCCTACGCTCAGGCCAGGAGGGAGGCCGCCAGTCTTCGGGAAAGGGTGGATTCAACCACCAAACTTTCCAAGGCTTTAGCATCCATTCAGGAGGATCTCGAAAAGGTGGGCAAGTCTTATCAGGCTGCTACCGAGAGAGCCTCTCAACTCGAGGTCTAAGTTAAAGAGCTCCATGGCTTCTGTGAACAGTCAGACAAGGCCTGTTTGGAGTTATCACAAATCAAGTTAAGCATGCCGAAGAAATAAAGGCTATGCGGCAGCATTTGATGAGAGATGGGGCAAACTAAAGGATAGCTTCGCCGAGGAGAAAAATAACAGGAATAAGAGGCTTGATGAAGAGGAGCGCAGGCATCGGTGACAACAAGATTAGCTCGCCAACCTAAATAGGAAGCTCGCTGATAGGGAAGACTGACTGAAATGGCAGCACGATCAAATTATCAAACTCACCGCTAACCTTGATCAATCTCGGTGGGAGATCGAAGAAAAATAGTCTAGGATTAACGACCTCAAGGAGGACCTCCAGAAGAATAAAGCGGCCAAAATGAAAGCCTCGAAAAGGTTCATGAGTTGAACGAAAAAATGGCTCGGTGAGAAGAAGAGGTATAACGTCCCCTTACTTATTTTTAGTGCCTTTTCTTTCGGCCACAGTTTTAAATGATCCTGTGTTTGCAGATCGGCAGAATCGGGCTCGAGGTTCAGGATCAATTCCAAGCTTTGAGAGAGGAGTTGGCTTCGAGCCGCCGAATAAATTCTGAATTAGGAAGCCAATTGGCCGAAGCTAACAGACGAGTCTCCTCGGTCGTGGAAGAGTATAAGAGTTCTGCCCAATTTATCGATGAGCACAAAGCAGCTTGCGCCGATGCATTTCGGTTCGGCGAAGAGGAGACACGGGCGAAGATCTCTCGGGTATACCCCGAGTTGGATCTACTTTTCTAGAGGCCGAATTTTATGATACTCGTACCCTAGGAACCGAAGAAGCTGAATATGAGGAGATATCAGACGTCGATCTTGAGACCATCTTGGGCACTGATGAGGCCGCGGCTCCAGAGGAATGTCTTCAGCCCAATGCCGAGGAACCTGAGGTCCCCCTCCAACTGTATTTGAAGTGGGCAAACCAAGTCAAATTCCTCCAAATGTTACCGAGGGGACTCCTGGAGCTGATTTGAATCCTGATCCTTGAGGGTTGCTCATGTATTTTTGCTTCTTTTACTTGTAATTCAATCAAAATTTAATGAATGAATCTTTTGTCTCCTTCTGTGCATCCCCTTGTTTTGGTCATAGTTTTTCAAGCAATCATTTTGCTCATCAGAAGTTTTTTCTTCTGCTTGTAACTTATCATAAACAAATCGTACTTTAACATTGGATGGCTTTCAGCCATTCCAAACTAAATGTCCTGCCCAATCGAGATCGGGCTAGTTAGGTTTCCCGATGTATGAAATTGTTTGGTTTTAACGAGGAATATTATCTCGGCTTTGCCCGAAGTAAAACAAATAGCTCGAAATGGCCGAAACAGGAGAAGCACTTATGTTAGGGCCTAGGTAAGATGGATAGTTCGGTTTATCCGAAGCAAGAAGTTGGTTCGCTTCCTGCCGAGGTAGATGAAATGGATTGCGATTTGCTGAAGGATACCTCATTTTCTCCTCTGGGCATTTATTTCATTGACCGTTTCCGATGCAAGTTCATTTTGCGTATGCGCTAAGCAACCAATTGCTAGTGGACGACGTTATTTTCAAAGGGGATCTCCTAGGTCCGCCCATATCTCAAGGACCTGCATACGGTTTTTCGCTTTTAAGGCTCTCGATTCGAGATCAGAAGAAGATCTTTTGCCTTTCATCATGGCCTGGGAGGCATGCTCGATGCGCCTTGGGATGCGCCCTCTTTTCTTAGTGCGTCGTGTGGCAGTGTGGCCATGGCGTTTTGAATTCTGGGGTCCTCTTCCTTAATGGTAGCTCCCGGTTTGTTGCCTATAAAAAGGGGAGAGCAGATTGTGTTTAAGCACTCCTTAAAGTTTTCTCTCCCTGTATCTCAGAGGAATTTTCATGGTTTTTGCTCTGTCAAAGTTGAGAGCGGAGATGCCAAGCCACTTTCCTTTTGAGAGCTGGTTCGATCCAGATAGCTGGGGTGATGGAGGAGTTGTTGAAGAGCAAGTAGTCCTTAAGGAAGGAGTCTCGGAGGTCATACTAAGAGCGCACGGGGATTCACACAGAGGTCATACAGAGTGCACATATGCGCTCTCTGTATTGCCTTTGTCACTTGCCATGGGGACCATAGGAAATGCAAAGCATATACAGGCCCCATGGCTTACATGAACTTCGCCCCCTTCCTCAATTTGGATCCCTTAGTTCATCCGCCCGAGGGGTCCTTTTCAACAAGGAGGGAGGTAAGTAGCGCTGGTCTCCTGTCTATGTTCTTGGGCAGCGGCTAGCAGCCTAGCATACCACTCAGGGAGGGGGAATCCTTAGCATCGGCATCCATGGGTCTTCAGCCCAGTTTGGGTCCCTCAGTTCATCCATCCGAGGGATCCGTGGATGGCCTAATTTGCTATTAACCAGTGACTCAATGAAGCCATCTGATTTCCCTGATTTCTTAGGCCGGATGCAGAAAAATTGACCGAAGCTGCTTGCCCGAGCTTTCAGAGCAACATCATCGGCCGAAGCTGTTTGCCCGAACTTTTATTTTATTTGTCTTTATTTCTTGTGCTATGATGCACTTGTAACACCTCTCAGGAGGTTGTAATTTTTATCAATAAAGAAAGCTTTTACTCTTTCTTCTTCAAATACTTGTTTATTTTCTCATGCGATTGTGTTGTTCGGTCGTGGGGGTCGTTCTGTTTGTATTGCGCTTTCCGAATCGTAGCGTAGTTTACAATCATCGGCAGCGCTTTAGTTACTTTGCTTTCATTAGGCATTTCAGTAATGCTCAATCCTCTATGGAGGAAGCATTCATCTCTGTTTAGGTCAGAGGAAGGCCTGGGAGGCCTTACTAATTTGCACTATAGACATGGCCTTACTCGAGAGACGGAGTAGGTTTTTCCTTAAATAGGAATGGCTCGCTTAACCTTGCTGGTGTGCAGAGAAAGAGGTTACTTACCTCCACCGAAGTATGGTAGGACGTTTCAGTCATGCTAGAGTGTTTAAGAAATTAACCGGCTTTGCTGCCACTCTAAAGGAGTCATCCATTCATGTCAGAACTTGAGATATTGTCTGAAGATATCACTCGGTCTTGCCAAGGCTTGAGATATTATTCGAAGATATCACTCGGCCTTACTGAGGCTTGAGATACTAGTCGGAGATATTACTCGACTTTGTTGAGGCTTGAGATATTGTTCGAAGATATCACTCGGCCTTGCTGAGGCTTGAGATATTGTTCAGAGATATCACTCGGAGATATCACTCGGCCTTGCTGAGGCTTGAGATATTGTTCGGAGATATCACTCGGCCTTGTTGAGGCTTGAGATATTATTCGGAGATATCACTCGGCCTTGCCGAGGCTAGAGATATTATTCGAAGATATCACTTGGCCTTGCCGATGCTTGAGATACTAGTCGGAGATATCACTCAGCCTTGCCGAGGCTTGATATACTAGTCGGAGATATCACTCGGCCTTGCCGAGGCTTGAGATATTGTTCGGAGATATCACTCGGCCTTGCCAAGGCTTGAGATATTAGTCGAAGATATCACTCGGCCTTGCCGAGGCTTGAGATATTATTCAGAGATATCACTCGGCCTTGCCGAGGCTTGAGATATTGTTCGAAGATATCACTCGGCCTTGTCGAGGCTTGAGATATTATTCAAAGATATCACTCGGCCTTGCTGAGTCTTCAAAAATATTATATTTTACTTAGCACGGCCAAGGTACGGAGATCACTCGGCCTTGCCGAGGCTTGAAAAAGATTATATTTTACTTGGTGCGGCCAAGGTATGGAGATTACTCGGTCCTGCCGAGGCTTAAAAAGATTATATTTTACTTGGCGCAGCCAAGGTACGAAGGTCTCTCGGCTCTGCCGAGGTTTGCAAAGTATATTTTACTTGGCGCGACCAAGGTACGGAGATCACTTGATTTGGCTGAGGCTTCAAAAAGATTATATTTTACTTGGCGTGGCCAAGGTATGAAGGTCTCTTGGCCTTGCCAAGGTTTGTAAAGTATTTTTTACTTGGCGCGGCCAAGGTACGGAGACATCACTCGGCTTGGCCGAGGCTTCAAAAGATTATATATTACTTGGCGCGGCCAAGGTACGAAGGTCTCTCGGCCCTACCGAGGTTTGCAAAGTATATTTTACTTGGCACGACCAAGGTATGGAGATATCACTTGGCTTGGCCGAGGCTTCAAAAAGATTATATTTTACTTGGTGCGGCCAAGGTACGAAAGTCTCTCGGCCCTGCCAAGGTTTATAAAGTATATTTTACTTGGCACGGCCAAGGTACGAAGGTCTCTCGGCCCTGCCAAGGTTTGCAAAGTATATTTTACTTGGCGCGGCTAAGGTACAAAGATATCACTCGGCTTGGCCGAGGCTTCAAAAAGATTATATTTTACTTGGCGCGGCCAAGGTACGGAGATCACTCGGCCATGCCGAGGCTTGAAAAAGATTATATTGCAAAACCTGCTTCTCATTGTAGTTTTCAGGGAGAAGTAATCGAAACAAAAACTTTGTGAACCTTCGAAAGTTAAATTTAACGCAATGAACAGAGTAAGTTTAGTGAGGGCGTACTCTTACTGATGATAGATGCGGAGATTATCCGAGTTCCACGTTCGAAGGATAGATTTTCCATTCAGATCTTGGAGTTTGTAGGTGTCGGGTCCGATTACCTCCATGACTTGATAGGGACCCTTCCAATTTGGGGATAGTTTTCCTTACTCCAATGGCTTTGACACAGATGCCTTCCGAAGTACCAGATCGCCTGAGAGGAAAGACTTTCCTTTGACTCTGGCAGAGTGATAGCGGGCTACCCTTTGTTGATAGGCAGCCATTCGGATCCGGGCCTTCTCCCTGACTTCTTCTATTAAATCAAGATTAGTTCGGAGTGCTCGTCATTGAATTCCTCCGAGTAGCTTTTCACGCGAGGGGAGGGGAGCCCGACCTTCACAGGAATGACAACTTTCGTACCAAAAGCCATCTTAAATGGAGTTTGGCCTGTGGGTATCCTTTCAGTAGTTCGGTAGGCCCACAACACATGGTGGAGCTCTTCTACCCACATGCCTCGTGCCCGATTGAGCCGGGCTTTAATTCCCTGTATAAGAGTTCGGTTGGTTACCTCGGCCTCCCCATTGGCTTGAGGATGTCCGACCAATGTCAGGCGATGGAGAATGCTGTGATCCTCGCATAATTCTTGGAACTTAGGATTATCGAATTATTTTCCAATGTCGGTGATGATGGTGTGGAGAAGGCTAAAACGGCAAATGATAGACCTCCATACAAAGTCCTTAGCCTGAGCTTTGGTTATTTGGGTGACTGCCTTGGCTTCGACCCACTTGGTGAAATAGTCGATCGCGACAAACAAGAACTTCCTTTGTCCTATTGCGAGGGGGAAAAGACCGAGGATATCCATTCCCCATTTGGCGAAAGGCCAAGGGGATGATACAGGAGTTAGGTGAGCAGAGGGGAGCCTTTGGACATTTGAGTGTCGCTGGTATGAATCGCATGCTCGGACAAGGTCATCAACATCTCTCTGCATCGTTGGCCAATAATACACTTGGCGCAGCACTTTGTGGCACAGAGCTCGGCCGCCTAGATGGTTACCGTAGATGCTTTCATGAACCTCTCGAAGAGCATAATCAGCCTCTGACGGTCGAAGGCATTTAAGTAACGGTATAGAGAAGGATGTCTTATACAGCCGATCATCAATTAAAACATAATGAGATGATTGCATTTTTAGTTTTCTTGCTTCTTTTCTGTCAGTGGGTAGCAGCCCTTCTTTGAGATATTTGTGTATGGGATCTGTCCAAGATGGTTCGATGTCGACCTGCATCATCTGATCGGCATCTGCAATGCTGGATTTCTCCAAAACTTCTAAGTGGAACCTCTGCTCAAGGTCCATTGAGTCCGTAGTTGCCAGGTGGGACAAAAGGTTGGCGCGCGCATTTTTAGCCCTTGGGACTTGAATAATCTTAAATTCAGCAAAATAGGATGATAGATCGCGTACCTTTTGTAGATACCAAATCATATTCGGCTCTCGAGCCTTGAATTCTTCTTGCACCTGGCTTGCCACTAACTGAGAGTCAGTGTAGGCATTTAGCTTTTCGACTTTGAGCTCGCGGGCGATGCGGAGTCTGGCGAGCAGGGCTTCATACTCTACTTCATTGTTTGAGGCTGGGAAGGAGAAGCGGATGCTATATTCAAAAGTTACCCCCTCCGAACTAGTGAGGACTAGACCGGCGCCAGAACTACTCGCGCTGGAGGATCCGTCAGCATGGAGTAACCACGGGGCACTGGGCTTTGGTTGTTCAGGGGTGTCCGAAGCAGAACCATCTTCGGGTATGGTGCATTCAAGGAGGAAATCCGCTAGGACCTAGGCTTTAATGGCTGGACGAGGATGATACTGAATGTCATGTTCACTCAGCTCAACAGCCCATTTGATCATTCTTTCTGATGCTTTTGGACGATGAATAATTGACTTGATGGGTTGATCGGTCAAGACTGCAACAGTGTGTGCTTGGAAATACGGTTGCAGCTTTCGGACCGATGTTACTAGAGCCAAAACCATCTTCTCGATTCGAGTATACCTCATTTCGGCATCTCTGAGCAATTTGTTGACATAATAAACTTGCTTTTGAACTCTGTTTTCCTCTCTGATCAACACAGAGCCAACAGCGCTCTCAAAGACCACCAAGTATAAACTCAACATTTCCTCTGGCTTCGGACTGCTAAGGAGAGGTGGTGAGCCGAGGTATTTCTTGAGATCTTCAAAGAAATTTTAGCAATCTGGGGTCCATTGGAAATTTTTGACCGATCGAAGTGCTTTGAAGAAGGGAAGACACTTTTCGGCCGACCGAGCAATGAAGCGGCTGAGGGCCGCTATCCTCCCGGTAAGACGTTGCACATCTTTGATCGACCGTAGAGGGCCATCTGCTGCAAGGCTTGGATCTTCTGTGGATTCGCTTCAATGCCTTGCTGAGAGACCATGAAGCCCAAGAACTTTTTGGAGTTAACCCCGAAAGCGCATTTGGTGGGGTTGAGCTTCATCTGGTACTTTTGAAGTGTCGCGAAGCTTTCTGCGAGATCCTCAATATGTTGGGATGCCTCCTTGCTCTTCACTAGCATATCATCAACATACACCTCCATGTTTCGATCGATTTTCTCCTTGAATACTTTATTGACCAGCCTTTGGTAGATGGCACCTACATTTTTTAAACCAAAAGGCATGACTCGATAACAATAAATACCTCGGTCGGTGATGAAGGCAGTTTTTTTCTCATCCTTGGGCGCCATCCGAATCTAGTTGTAGCCTGAATAGGCATCCATAAAAGTCAATATTTGGTGGCCCGAAGTTGAATCCACAAGCTGATCGATCCGAGGAAGTGGGAAGCTATCTTTTGGGCAAGCCTTGTTGAGGTCGGTGAAGTCGATGCAAATCCTCCATTTTCCATTCGATTTTTTCATCATAACTACATTTTCTAGCCAGTCAAGGTAATTGACTTCCCGAATGAAGTTGGCTTTAATGAGTTTTTCAACCTCCTTTTCAATAGCCTTTTGGCGCTCGGGGGCGAAGCTTCTTTTCTTATGCTTAATCGGTTGAAATGCCTCGTCCACGCTAAGGCGGTGGACCAAGACATCTGGGTTTATTCTGGGCATGTCCGATGCAGACCAGGCAAAGACATCAGCATTCTTTCAAAAGAATTCGACCAAGTCTTGCCGAAGCTTTCCCTTCAGTTGTGACCCAATCTTTATGGTTCGGTCGGATCGAGCTTTGTCAAGTGGCACTTCCTCTAATTCTTTGGCTGGCTCTCCTCGTTGCTCGGCAAAATCCTCTTGAGCATCTAGCCCGTCAACCTCGGGCTTCCTGGATTGAAGGTCTGCAATAA
This sequence comes from Calamus simplicifolius, assembly GCA_900491605.1. Classification (NCBI taxonomy): domain Eukaryota; kingdom Viridiplantae; phylum Streptophyta; class Magnoliopsida; order Arecales; family Arecaceae; genus Calamus; species Calamus simplicifolius. Next base: position 765,386 of record UESW01004712.1, on the reverse strand, counting down.
AGCAATGCCGAGCTATAATTTGACTTCCCTGAACAACTCCCACTCCCCATTCGGTGGAAAACTTCATGGAGAGATGGGGAATAGAAATGATGGCTTTGAGAGATACTTGTCCTGGCCTGCCGAGGATGGCATTGTAAGGAGACCGAAGCTTGGTTACAAGAAAATCCATGAGCGTAGTAGCTAAGCGGGGCCAAGTGCCGGCCCAGACTATTAAAGTAATAACTCCCTCGGGGATTATGGAGTCACTCGTAAAACCTACCATGGTGGATTCTACGGCCTGAAGGTTTTTCATCCAAAATTTCAATCTGACAAAGGCATCAAAATACAAAACATTAACGGAGCTTCCACTATCAATTAAAATGTGGTGTACATCATAGTTGTTCATGTTTAGGGATACAACCAGAGCATCATCATGGGGGTACTATACCTCCCAAAGATCTTCGTCAGAAAAAGAGAGTTTATCAACCCAAGCCTTCTTTGGTGGATTTTCTTCCTCACCTGGCCAAGATGATGGGGAACTAGCCGCTACTATCATGTTAACATTACTGATGACCGGGGGATTCGATAGAGGGAGCTGGTGAGGTTCGGGCTGGCAATCCCCTTCATTGTTTGGCTCAGGGGATCCTCTGAATCGATCCAGCCTGCCCCATCGGATCAGCCGCTCGATCTTATTATGAAGCTACCAGCATTCCTCGGTGTCATGCCCATGATCTCGGTGGAAGCGGCAGTACTTGGTTATGTCCCTCCGAGTCGCATTGCCTCGGAGAGGAGGAGGCTGAGGAATCTAGCGCTCAATTTCATCAGGATTTGCACTCTTGGTGCGGTGAGAGGAGTGTAGCGGTCGAACCTTTGAGCCAGACTCCGGGTTCGGTCTCGAGGCGATGGTGGAGGAGCTCTTTGGTGGCTAGGTGGGCTTGAATGATGGTAGGTTCGATGCTTGTCCGAGCCCTTTGCCTCCTTCTTCTTCAGTTGCTCGGCTCGAGCTGACCTTCGCAATTCTTCAACACTGGCGTACTTATCCGCTAGGGACATCATATCCGAAAGGCTCTTCCGGTAGTTAACCTCCAGAGCCAAGTAGAAATCCCCTTCCTTCGATACTCCTCCAGCCAAGGCAGACATGGCTACCTCATAGCTGAGGTGATCGACCTCCAGGAGGGCCGTATTGAAATGGCCAAGGTAATTCTTCAAAGATTCCCCCCCCCTCTCTGCTTGACTTCAAAGAGGGAATCGGATTTCGTTGTTGGCGATGGCTGCTAATGAGCTGGCTGATAAACAAACAGCTCAGCTCGTCAAAAGAATTAACGGAACCTGACTTCAAGCTATAAAATAATGTTTGGGCATATCCCCTAAGAGTAAAGGGAAAGCCCGGCACATGATCGCATCTGACGCTCGATGGAACATCATGATGGATTTGAAGCTGCATAGGTGGTCATCGAGATCAGTAGATCTATGGTATGGCTTGATGGTGGGAAGCTTCACATGAGGGGGAATCACTTCCCTCATGATCCTTTCAGAGAAGGGAATGCCCTACTCCGTCTTTGGCTGGGACGGAGGGGCTTGTCTGACAGCGTCCAACTCCTGACGCCATTCTCGATGCATCTCCTATATTTGTTGCCTAATTCATTCATCCAAAGTGGTAGAAGGGATTGGGCAACAGGAAGATGGCAACGGTGTTGAATCCTGGGAGGACACCGGGGAAAGAGATAGAGCCCATCGAGATCTGAGCGGGCTCTTCCCTCCAGCCTGCTGCGGCATTGCTTTCACCTTCACGGGTCGGTGAAGGTAATCCGCTGCCTCGAGCAGATTAGAAAAAAAGGTTGCTGGCGGGATAGGGGCAGCCACCTCTTCATGAAGCTGTGGAGCAGGAACAGCCGACCAAGAAACCCCTTGGAGTCCCTGGACCAGCTGGGTCAGTGTCTGGACTTGTTGGACCAGGGTAGCGAACTGGTCCAGCGCCACCGCCGCCACCGGCAGTGAAGGGGTCTCAGCTGGTGGCAGTATCGGAGGAGCTACACCGCTAACCGGATCAGGCCTTTGAGAGGCGGCCTGGTCCTGAGCATCGGATGTGGCTTTCTTTCGATTGGCCATTAGAGCATGCTTCTTCTGGTTTCGAACCTTATCTCCTGGATTACAAGTTTATGGGACTTGAGGCCTTTCCTCTAGCGTCAATCTGTTGCTGCAGAAATCCGTTCTCCAACTTGGGTGCACCCTGGCTCCGGGTCCGGATGTTGGTCTCTCGCCCAGGATGGAACCTACATGACAGTCTGCATGCAGAGGGTGTTTCGGGGGTGGCCCTCTGGGGAAGACCCTCCGACGCCCAAGTCAGTGGAAATTCATAGCAAGCAGATATGAGGAGAAGGCTCTCGCAGAAGAGTTCCTCTAGATGGGTGTTCTCTCTAGAACTCAGAGCTCTGCTCGAGCTTTAATGGAGTTTTTTTGTATGAGAGTTAGTGAATGCGTACCTGAGGGGCTTCGGGACTATGGTATTTATAGGCGATCACCTGATCCTTTGGGCACATCACAGAGGGTCTAAAAACTGTTAGGATTCGAAACAGATTCGAATCAAGTTTGTTACGAGGCCGGTAGGATCCGTATCTTGTTAGTTAGAGGATCGACGGTCAAGAGAGCTGGTTGATGCCTTGAGATTCAGCGATTGTGTAGGCTCTAGGCCACTTCTATGGCCCTTAGACCACTTCTGGTATCATTGGCATGATTTTTCATTTGGAATCTTATTCAGTTATCACGAATTTGAACTCTCCCGCGCTTAATTCAGCAGAGGTGCTCAAGTGCCTCGGTCCAGCCGAGACGTAGGACAACTTGGTTTGCCGAGGTATAGGATGGCTCAGTCTACCAAGGTATAGGATGGCTCGGTCTGCCGAGGTATAGGAATGGTTTGGTTCATCGGGGCGACTTGACTCTGCTGAAGGCGATTCGGCTTCATCGTCTTGCGGATGTAACAGTTGGCCGATGGGATATTGGGATTGGTCTCGACTCAATTGTCGAAGCGCACAGGAATTAATGCGATGATAATTTTATCCCTCATCAATCTCTATAACCCTAAAAATATTGCCCTATTCTATGGGTTCATCATAAAAAATATAATACACAGCATATGATAAAATATAAAATTGCCTTTATCATCATCTTGAGTTGAAAGAAATTATAAATTTTGTCACTGATACAATAACTGCGATTGGCTTTTAGGGTATAATTCTTTCAATCTCCCACTTGCACTAAAGCAAATCGCCCTTGTATTTAACACCCATATAATCAAGATGGTGATCTAACTACTGTAGTGGAAGGGCCTAGTGATTGGATCTGCTATGTTGTTCTTCGTTTCAACTCATTCTATCACCACATCATGTCTATCAATGATATCTCGAATAAGGTAGAAGCATCTGAGGATGTGCTTGGATTTATGATGAGACCTTGGTTCCTTCGCTTATGCCACAGTTTCAGTGTTATCGCAATATAAAGGCACCGGCTATTGTATAGTAGGAACTATATCCAATTTGATGATGAACTTCTTCATCCAGACAACTTCCTTAGCGGCTTCACTTGCAGCTATATACTCTGCCTCAGTGACTGAATCAGCTACAGTTGACTGCTTGGGACTTTTCCAACTCACTGCTCCTCCATTCAAAGTGTAGACATACCCTGATATAGACTTATTATCATCTGGATCAGATTGAAAATTAAAATCTATGTAGCCTTCTAGTTTTAAGTCTGATCCTCCATATATGATAAAAACATCTTTAGTCCTTCTCAGGTACTTAAGAATGTTTTTCACTGCTTTTCAATTATCCTCCCTTGGATCAGCCTGAAATCTGCTTACTATGCCCAAAGCATAAGTAACATCAGGTCTGGTACATAGCATTGCATAAATAATTGATCCTACTACCAAAGAATAAAGGATATTATTCATCCTATCTCTTTCTTCTAGAGTCTTAGGAGACATCCTTTTGATAGGTATATGCCTTGACTCATGGGCAAATAACATTTCTTACTTCCCTCCATATTGAATCTCTTCAATATTAAATCTATGTACCTAGATTAGGATAACCCTAGTATCCTCTTAGATCTATCTCTATAAATCTTTATTTCTAAAATGTAGAATGTTTCTCCCAAATCCTTCATGGAAAACCGTTTTGACAACCAAGTCTTGATCGATTGCATCATTGGAATATGATTTCCAATGATAAGTAAGTCATTCATATACAAGACCAAGAAGACAATGACACTCCCACTTATCTTCTTATATATACACGGTTCATCCGTATTCTTGATAAAATCAAATTCCTTAATAGTTTCATCAAAACGAATGTTCCAACTCCTCGATGTTTGCTTTAATGCATAAATAGATTTTCTAAGTTTGCATACTTGGTTTGGTCTCCCACTTGAGATAAACCCCTCTAGCTGTGACATATAGACTTCTTCCTCAAGCTTTCCATTAAGGAATGCAGTCTTAACATCCATCTGCCAGATTTCATAATCATGGTATGCAGCAATAGCAAGCATAATCCTAATGGACTTGAGCATGGCAACTGGCGAAAAAGTTTCATCATAGTCAATACCATGTCTTTGCTTGAAACCCTTTTCCACTAACCTAGCTTTGTAGGTTTCTATTTGCCCATCTACTTTAATCTTTCTTTTGAAGATCCATTTGCATCCTATTAGGATAATTCCCTCGGGTGGGTCAACCAAGGTCCAAACCTAATTGTCATACATGGAGTCCATCTCGGATTTCATGGCATTAAGCCATTTTTCAGAGTCCTTACTCTCGATTGCTTCCATATAGGTCAGTGAATCATCATTTTCAATGACGCTGGCTTCATTATTATTTTCAATCATAAAGCTATAACTAAGAGGTGCTTTTCGCACTCTTTTTGACCTACGGAGAGGAGGTGTGTATTATGGTTGTACCTTATCAATTTGTACTTTTGATTAAGGAACTTGAGTTTGTTTATTTTGAATTTCAGTCAATTCAATTATTCTACCATTAACTTCTTGAATAAATTTCATTTTCAAGAAGATAGCATGCCTGCTAACAAATACCTTTTGTTTAGTAGGATGATAGAAAAGGTATCCAATACCTTTTTGAGAATAATCGATAAACCTACATTTTTCAGCCCTAACATTTAGCTTATGTACAAATTCCTTTTTAACATAAGCTGGGCAACCCCAAATTTTAAGATTTTTAAGACTTGGCTTCTTGCCATTCCATAATTCATATGGAGTGCTAGGAACTGATTTTAATGGTACCATGTTTATTACATATGCAGTAGTTTCTAGGGAATAACCCCAGAAGGATACTGAAAGATCCATGAAGCACATCATGGACCGTACCATGTTAAACAAAGAACGATTCCTCCTTTCTGCTACACCATTTAAGTTTGGTGTATATGGAGGTGTCCATTCAGAGAGAATACCATTATCCTTAAGATGATTAAGAAACTCGCTAGATAAGTATTCATCTCCTTGATTAGATTGAAGGATTTTAATACCTTTTCCAGTTTGTTTCTCAACCATATTTTGATACTCTTTAAACTTTTCAAAGGCTTCAAATTTATGTTTCATATATACACATATTCAAACCTTAATAAATCATCTATAAATGTGATGAAATAAGAGTTTCCTCCTATAGCTTGAGTTAACATGGGTCCACATACATCTGAATGTATTAACCCTAATAACTCAGTTGCCCTTTCTTCAGTCTAGTAAATGGAGAGTTGATCATTTTTTCCATGAGGCAAGATTCATAAGTTTCTAATGATCGAAAATCATAAGGTCCAAAGAAATTTTCTTTGTATAACTTGTTAATCCTTGACTCACTTATATGACCTAATCGGCAATGCCAAAGTAATGTTTCATTGGTATCATCTTTCTTTCTCTTTTGTTTTCAACAAGCAACACATTATCATTGAGTGATAGAGTTAAAAGACATTCACAAATTTGCCCATTCCAAAAAAGTCATTTGAATAAGATATAGAGCATCCATTGCTCTCAACTTTTATTTCATAACCTTTTTTAATAACAATGGTACAGAAATAATATTTCTGACTACATTCAAATAATATAACAATCTTTTAATTCAAGTATTTTGCCCGTAGGCAATAATAACAAGTAGGTTCCAATATATTTTGCATGGATGGCCTCTCACTCGTGTCGTAAAGCTTGAAGTCACCTTTATCCAACCTTTTAATTTTATGAAGCCCCTGCAAAGATTTGCATATATGAGCCCCACATGCGGTATCCAATACCCATGAATCAGAAGTTGAGAAACTCAATATAAGTTTGTTTGTATCATTAACAAACCTTTTGATGCTTTATCGGTATCCTGCTTCAAACTTGTCAAGTACTTCTTACAATTCTTCTTCCAATGTCCCTTCTTACCGCACGAGAAATAAGATCCATCATCCGAAGACTTCTTTGCCTTCTTATTCTTCTTGATGCTCCTTTTGGGGTTTAATTTTCTTTTTAAACCCTTCTTCATCACCTCTTTCTTCTTTCCATCAATCAGAAGAAGATGAGCCTTTTCTCCCTTAAAATGGCTCTCAGCAGTCTTAAGCATGTTAAGCAGCTTTGATAATGTAAGATTCAATTTGTTCATGTGTATTTCGTGATAAATTATGAGAAGAAATCTGGGAGTGACTGCAGGATCAGATCCTAATTTAACTGCTCATCCATGATGAAGTCTAATTGATCTAATTGGGTGATTAAGTCAATCATCTTAGGACATGAATCTAAATAGGTGAGCCGTCACTCATATGTGCACGAACAACTGCTTAGATATCTCATATCTTGCAGTCCTACTATGCTCTTCATACAACTCTTTTAAGTTGAGAAGTATGGACTTAGGTTCCATCTTTTCATGTTGCCTCTGAAGCTTATTGCTCATTGAGGCCAACATGATGCACTTAAAAGTCATACTATAATTTGCCCATCCTATATGTAGCCCTTTCCTCCTCGAAGCATCTTCTCTGATCGGATCTGGATTCAGAGAATCAAGAATGTGGAAAATTTTCTTCTGAGCTAATACAATCCTCAGGTTCCTCAACCAATCGACATAATTTGGTTTGGTCAGTTTATTGGCATCTAAAATGCCCCGCAGTGATAATGATGAAGCCATTTAATTGTCTACAAACAAACAAGAACAATACATAAGCAGACCACTCAAAATGATAATCACAATTAGACAAGGACTTTAAATCTAATTGTATCTCCCATTTTTTTTGAATACCATAACCCTCTACTATGTTAAATGAAAAACCAATATCCGTTTCTTTAGTGGGGTTGAGATCCTAATTTCTTATAAATGCCTTTGAGTTTGCTCAACAAACATTTATAAGTTCAAGGGTAAAAATTTTCTTTCCAATTTTATCAACATTATACTTGCTTCTAAGACACTTATAGCCTTGTGTTTACACAATAAACCATAATGTCTTAGTTTAGTCAGACCCTTCATTCTATATAGTCATGATTGAATAATGTCACCCTTGAGTTTGCTCAACAAAGTAACATTAACAAGCATACTATAAAGCATAATATGCACCAAGTCAAATTTTACATCAAACCCTAATAGTAAGCCTTGAGTTTGCTTAACAAGCCTACTATAATTTTGATATAATTTTGGCTTAGCATGAAGGAAGGCATTTTTAGTGCATTTATAACCAATTAGTATTTCCAATTCTAAGGTTTAAATTAATCAAATTGGCCAGGTAAGTAAAAGAGGTGTGGGAGTCCCCCGTTCTTGCCTTAGACACCAAATAAATTTGGTTAGGTAAGTAACAGAACTAATTAAAAAAATGTATTCTCTTTACCTTCCCAGAACCACTTTTCTTAGACACCAATCGATCAATTAATCCATAAAAAGGATTTGCTTCATGATAATATAACACTACAACTAAATATAATTTTAGGAGGGCTTTTACCGTCTCGAGCACATCCTTATGCTTCTAAGTATCACATATCCATTTATGTGCATAGTGTGTCATTAATCTTACAACATAATGACAACTAATACTTCTAAACATATCTCTAAATTGATTAGGGTTATAGTGAAACCCTAATCTTGTGGCATACAATCAATCAATACATGCTTATCTCATCATTTCAACTAATACACATATTAGCCCTAATATGCATTACAAAAGCATATGATTAAAAGCAATCATCCATTCTCATTACTTGTTCATGGGATAAGATCACATCGGCATCCCAATACATCATAGAAGATCCCATTGAATGGGAAGAGAGGGCCTTTAAAAAACCTACTTGGCTCTTATGACCAAATGGCCATGGTGACTAACCCAATCCGAAGTAGTTACTAGGACATTGCATTATATAAAGCATAATTAATTATGTATAACATATATTGCTAATTATGCATTAGAACATAATGATTTACTTACTTTAACAATTGTTGACCCTAGATTGATTTTGATGCTTACAAAATAATTAAGCAAAGACTAATTCTATTTGTTAAGCTTGATGCAGGGAAGTACAGATGTTTTTCAACTAAGTGTTATCAAGCAAAATTCGTAAGGGAGTATATTTCATTTTTATTTAATACTTGGAAGCTATCTAATTGATTCTTTGTTGCCTTGGCCGTGTGATTTACCTTGGAGTTAGCTAGATAGCTAGCTTATCCTTCTGTTTAGCTAGCTGACACATCCGTTAGCTAATTGACACTTTATCTCTGTGGTCTGGCCGAACGCTTCTCCATTTTAGATAGCTGTATAGCTAGCTGGCCCCTTCCTTAGCCAGCTGGTGTTCCATTTTAGCTAGCTATCTTTCCTGTTAACCTTGCTAGCCGAGCCATGCTAGCCGAGCCATGCTTATTTTAAGCTAGCTGGTGAGCTAGCTTGGCCTCTTTATGAGCTAACTGGATTCAATTTTAGTTAACGATCTTTGCCTTATTCATGTGTTGGCCGAATGCTTTGGGAATAGTTAGCTGAGTAGCTAACTTATCCTCCCTCTTAGTTAGCTGGCTTCTTTTTAGTTAACTATTTCATTCTGCTACTTTACTTGGCCGAACGTCACTTATTTTCAGCTAACTGGTGAGCTAGCTGATGCTTCTCTTAGCTAGCTAGCATACCCTTTAGTTAACTGCTTTACCTTGATAGCTAACTGCTGTGTTAGCTAACTAATTTTCATAGGTGCATTCAAGTCATGCGGTTTGCCATTCTTAGTTAGCTGGAGAGTTAACTACCACTTTCCAAGCCGTGTGGATTCATTCCTTGGTTAGCTGAAGAGTTGAATATCTTGTGGCTTAGTTAGCTAAAGAGCTAACTACTCTTCTCGTGGACGAGTGGAAGCTTCTCTTAGCTAGCTATGGAGCTAGCTATCTTGGACAGACGGTTCCTTATTTCCATGGTGCTTTGAGCTTAGTTAGCTTAGGAGCTAACTACTTATTGTTCAGTTAGCTAAAGAGCTAACTCTTCATCTTATTCTATTGGCCGTTTTCTTCTCCAGCCGAGAGCCTTTTATTTCTAGTTAGCTAAAGAGCTAACTAATGAGTTTTGCAATGAACTCTGGCCATTTACTTTTATGGATAGTTAGCTAGAAAGCTAACTAGCTTTTGCCTAAGTTAGCTAAGAAGATAACTACTCTTCACTGGGAAATCTTCTGGCCGTGAGCTCTTGTTTGATAGTTAGCTAGATAGCTAACTACGTTATCCTTTGATGGCTGAATCTTCTTCCTCTTGCCGTATGATTTCAAATTTAGCTAGCTGTGTAGCTAGCTTGTGGATTTTTTCTTCATTCTGCCCGAGCGTCTTCAAGATTGCCAGCTACCTGGAATTAATTCCAATCAGCTGCCTCTTTGGGCATGCTTTCTCTCTTACTCTCTCTCCTCTTTAATTGATTGCTATTTTCAGCTATACTAACTTTTGAATTCTTGGATTATGACATAGTTCTTCCTTCCTCAAGTGGATTCAATGCATTCAATGCTTAAGGGAAATAATCTCAATGGTTATTTTTTTCTTCCCATTTTTTTCACTTATTTCAAATGTATCTAACGGATATTTTTGTTTGATTCTTATAAATAGCTGTGATTAGAGGAACAAAATGATGAATATGAAAGAGAAAATTAGAAAAGAAATCCAAAGAAAAAGAGCCTTTATTACATATTTTTTGGAGTGTTAAAAAGGAAGTTTGGAGAGCTTTGAAGTTGAAGATCAGTCATTGCTCAAAGGTCGTCCAGATCATTTAAAGCCCTCACGCAATCAAAGCTTCAGCTACCTCGAAGTTCTTCATTTATTGCTGAAGAGTTGCTTAAAAAATTTGTAAAGTATATTTGAATATTTGTTCATTGTATGAGCTATTTGTTCTTATTTACTCTTAAGTTTTGTATAAGGGTTTGTGTTAACCCTTGGTTCTTGTTGGCTTCCTTGTGCCGTGAAACAAGAGGACTATCCTGGTAAGGCTAGGGGTTTGGCTTTCTTGTGCCATACAAACAAGAGGACTAGCTTGGTAAGGCTAGGGGTTTGGCTGCCTTGTGCCGTATAAACAAGAGGGCTAGCCATGGAAGGCTAGAGGCTGTAATCGTTGTGATATGATTAGTGAAATTCCTAAAGGTTTTGGGGAGTGGACGTAGGTGTTGAGTTTGGCACTGAACCACTATAAACTCTCCTATGTTTGTGGTTGCTTGATTGTTTGTGTTATTATTTTGTACACTTCACTACACCGTTGTCAAGTAAATTCAAATTAGGATTAAAGCACATATCTGTGATAGTAATTAATTTTTTAATAACCCAATTCACCCCCCTCTTGGGTTGCTACATCTGGGCAACA
>UESW01004712.1:728324-754289 GCA_900491605.1 Calamus simplicifolius | reverse complement strand
GTGATCTTGGAAAAGTCACGTGGAATTCCTTGCAGCAAGCGGACGCTTGTCGGCCTCTGCCGCCGAGGCCGACGCCGAGACCGAGACGGGCGGAGTGCACCGGACCGTGTGACGTTGGACTCGCGATTTCTCGTCTCGTGGGTCGTGCGGGTTCCAAAGTACAGCCGTTGGAGGGAGAAGGATGATGTTGAGTTAAAGCCAGCTGCTGTCCCTCGTAGTGTCGAGTATAGAGTGCTTGCGTAGCCCTGCTCATGTCCTTGGATGGGCTTGCATGGCACTGTTCACGTACAAGGCTCTGTTCACTTGCATGGCACTGTTAACGGTGTGGGAGCTTAGCAGCTTTGAGGTGCCGGCCTTGGAGGTGCCGGCCTGGGAGGTGCCGGTGCCAAAGGTCGGAGCCAAAGGCCGTCACTGAAGGCCGACACTGGAGGCCGGAGCCAAAGGCCAGCGCTGGGGGCCGACGCTAGAGGCCGGTGCTGGAGGCCGGCGCTGGAGGCCGTAGCCAAAGGCCGGAGCCAAGGCCGTCGCTAGGGGCCGATGCTAGAGGCCGGCGCTGGAGGCCGGCACTGGAGACCAACGCTGGAGGCCGGCGTTGGAGGCCGTAGCCAAACGCCGGAGCCAAAGGCCGTCGCTGGGAACCGACGCTAGAGGCCGGCATTGGAGGCCGTAGCCAAGGCCGAAGCCAAAGGCCATCGCTGGGGGCCAATGCTATAGGCCGGCGTTGGAGGCCGGAGCCAAAGACCAGCGCTGGGGGCCGACGCTAGAGGCCGGTGCTGGAGGCCGTCGCTGGAGGCCGTAGCCAAAGGCCGGAGCCAAAGGCCGTCGCTGGAGGCCGACGCTAGAGGCCGGCGCTGGGTTCATCTGTCACATTATTTTTGAAAATCGCATAAAAAATAATATCACCTAGAGAAATCGGCCAACCGTATCAGTAAGATCAGCAGCTCCATGAAGAAACCCTGAAACAGGATAAGAAGAGAATTAGTACTGGCCTATATGAATAAACGAAACAAGAGAGAAAGGTTGAGAGAAAATGTTTGCTTACTTATAATCAGCCACATGGGCTTCACCAACCAACTGAATGTGTACCTGGGAATGTATCTGTGCAACAGAAATATGAATTAAATAAGCAACAATGTGATATTAAATATCCAAGAGTTTTCTATGAAGTAACAAGCTAGCAAAATACAACTTTAGCATTTAAATATATGCTCTTTAAGCTACAGTTCAGCAAAGACAAAGAATTTGGGTGCGAGTGGCTGCAACAACCTCGATATACGAATGTTTTTCCCTTATGGATTTGAATAGAACTGGTCACATCAACTTCAGATAAAATAATGAATTTATGAAACAGAAGGCACTGATCTGTTTTCCCCTTTGCTATGGTGAAGGAAAATAACGGTCAGGATAAAAGTGACAGCTAATATTCAAAGAAATTTAGGAGACATGGATTTGCTGCAAACTGACTATTAAGTTTCAGCCAAATCTAATTTAATTAAGCATGGGAAGAATTAAGACATCAGGGAATATATGCACCTCCAATAATAGCTCATCTGAGTAGGTTTTACTGCTATCTGGATTTAGTTGTTCTTTTCTTTGTTAGATTTGGTGCATCCTTACATCTGATGCTATCTCAGTATGCATTGATGTTTATTTATAAAAAATCCCTTTCTGCTTAATGCGGTACATTCACAACTATAAATGAAACGATAATTTATAATATGACTATCTGCTAAATGTCAGATGCATGTTTCCAAATGCTAGTGATGCTCATGCCAGCCATGTGCTGTGGTATCAAATTAAAGCATTTCCTCCAATATTCATTGTAAATTGCTAAAAATGAAAGCAATGATCCAACACATCCATGCCTGCTTGCATACACAGGAAAATCATACATTGACAGTCACACGTCATTCTCAGATTTAACCAGTTATGCTCATACCGGCCATGAGCTATCGTATCAAAGGTCAATCGCTTCTTCCAATTTTAACTGTAAAGTGCTAACATGGATTCAACTACCCTCATTTCTATAAATGAATTTTGACATGCAGAGATGTTCAGTGCATAAGTTCAAGGGAGAGTTCAACTCACACTGGAACATGGGTGTGATATGACATTACTAATGGAACACAAAGCAATTTAGCAATTACAAGAGCACCAAATACCTGAAATAATGTAAAAAGAAATAAGTAAGTTATAAGGCAGATAGATCTACTTTGTCATGTATGGGCATGCTTTTCTATGTTAAATTACCATGACTCCGGGTGAAGTTGCATGAATTATGTCTGGCTTGAACTTCGCCACCTCTGATATTATTCTCGGACTAAGTGCCAGTGAAAGTGGAACCTTTTGATACCATGGACAGGGGAAACTGGAAGGGAAAGCCAAGAACAATATTCAGAAGTAGAGGAAAAATTCTGCCAACTATAACACTTGATGTTGAAAGGAGTAAAGGGAAGAGGATTGGGGGCCTAAATAGACCGCAAATTTGCCACCAAGAGATAATCTAGAGTATGATTGTATGATATTGTGTTGAATTAAACAGGTCTCGATATTGATTACCTCCATGAACCAATTAATTTGCTCCATGGAACTCATTAGGCACTCCTTCTTGGTTGGTCACAACGATGACCTGCACAAGAGAGGCACGAACAAGAACATTGTTGCAAAGTTATAATTTTAAAGCTAAACAAGCATGAAATTTCCTACTTGTTAATGTAACAGCTAGGTCTCAGTGGCATTGTCTGTGTAGAAGACATTCAAGCTAATTCAGGAATCAGAAAATGCATATGACTGAGATAAGGATCCAATAATACTAACACACAATCAGTTGGTTAGAGGCAATATACCTCATCTCCCATTTCACGCAAGTATTTGATGAAATTCTGAAACCGGTTCTTATATCCAGAAACATAGCTGCCAAGGAAAAACAAGAATAGTTTAGGGGTACTGAACTGAAAGAGTGGATTTTGAATAAAGAAGAAAACCGATAAAAGTAGTTAAAACAGTGGGCCAAAAATAATTGAAATCTCATGTCCCCACTTCATCTATGCCAGCTTGCAATTATCGAGCATATGGTAATGATACAAAACACGGATCAGATCCCTGACAGATGGATTTGGGTTTTTTAACTCTTTAATTTTTATGATAGAGCTTTATGTAGCATAGACTGCCATAACTATACCATCAGTTTTTTTTTTTTTACTCAAGAATTTTTTTATTTTATTAAAAGAGATCCGTCGTTGAACGAGCCTAAAATCTGAGCTTTTGATTTTGGTTGCTTTAAAGTTCGTGCTGTGTGTGTTACAGGCGTCTGGTTTTGTGTTTGCTTTAAGATTCACATCCGCGGCGGTTCTCTGCCTGATCTCCAGCGAGTCAGGCTGTTCCAGTGATCTGTCACCTCTGGGTTTTTGTCCTGCTTGTTTCCTCCTTCCCCAATGGCTTCGATCGGAGATTCTGCTGCCCCGAAGCCGTGGAACAGGGGTCAGGCCTCCGGCTATATGTGGGTATCATCTTCCCCGTCTCCAGTGGAGATTGCTGAGCTGGAGGGCCGCTTCCCAGAGGTGGTTCGCACCCCTTCAGCGGCACTAGAGGAGTCTATCAGCTGTTGGAAGGAAAAGGTCACCCTGGCCCGAACATTCCAGAGGTGGGTTCCACCGGATGCCTTCATCAGAGAATTCCGGCGGGCTAGCATATCTAGAGCTATTCATCCGGTTAGCCTTGCTCATCGATGCCACATATTCCGATTTGAGGCTACGGAGTCGAAGGATTTGGTTCTTCGGCGTCCATGGGTAATCAACGAGCAGCCTGCTGCTATGGAAGAATGGCGTCCGGAGTTTGTTCCGGCGATGGATGCAGTGTCCTCTGCCCTTCTCTGGGTGAGGATGCCATCACTCCCTGTTGAGTTCTGGTCTGAAGCTGTTCTGAGAGAAATTCTGGAGCCGGTGGGTGAGCTCCTGTGCATTGACTCTGCCACTCGCCTGCTTTCTAGAGGGGCTTTCGCTAGAGCCTGTATACGGGTGGATCTCCGGCGTCCCCCGGCCGGGTGTCAGAGTTCAGGGCTCGTGTGCCCCCTTTTGGCAATAGTTTCAGTATAAAAATATGGAAGGGATTGTTCTTGCTGCGGCTCGATCCATCTCAATGGACCATGCTCTCTGTCTTCCCCGGCTCTGGCGGCGGAGCAGCCTTCGGCCAGGCCAAGCTTCGGCCCTTGGATGACGGTCTCCCGACGCCGTCGTCCACCGGGTATGGAGCTGAGGAAATCTTCAACACCTTCGGGGGCCTCCCAATCTGCCTTTGAGTCTCCCTTAACTGAAGCTGCGAAGTCGGATTTGGTGGCCGAGGGCTGGCTGTCTCCTGCCAAGTTCACTCATCGGAAATCCTCCAAGGCCGGCCTGTCCTCTGCCAGCGAGGTGGTGGCTCCTGCTACCCATCTAGCCAGGATGAAGAAGGGGCATGGACCTTCGTTTGAGGGTTGCAGTGAGTTTCTAGGCATGCCGGTTTTAGGAAGCAAGGGGTCCGTGCCGGTTTCTGGGAGTAAGGGGCCTGTGTTTTAAGGGAGCCGTGGCAACCGAGAAGACTGAAGTTCAGAGAGATGAGTCTGAACTTCAGCTTACTGTGATCCATAAGCCTAACTCCAACAATCCATTTGCTCTTCTGGGTGCAGTTAGTTTGGAAGGTTCTCCTTCTGTCAGGATAGATGCCAATCCGGGTCCTTCCAAGCGCGTCAGGCCGGAGGAGTCCCATCCTTTGCGGAAGTCTTCGCAATTGGTTAACCGGAAGGGTAAAGGCGCTGCTTCTAGGGGAAAAGGGGCTAAGGGAAAGGTTCACCTGATCGCCAATCTGAACCCAGATCAGGGTCTTTCCTCTATTGTTTGCAGGCCTCATAAGGGTTCCTCTGGTCAGGTATCAGTCGGAACTGGGAGTGAGGGCCAATCCTCACAGGATGCGAACTGCAACAAGGAATTGGCACTACCTTGCCTTAAATTGGCAATTCAGGGTCAGTCAGTCATCTCTGGACTCCCTGCTGATGGACCTCGGGCAGCTGATGATGTATCGGAGGTAGTTGCTCAGCGGGCTGATAATCTTACGATGGATTGTGCTATGCAGGCGGAAGTGGGCGGCACTGATGAGGACATCAGTTCGGACCAGAGTTTGGGTCAGTCGAACCAGTCCTTGGATGTTCCTGTACCAGCATCCCAGAGTCAGCAGGCTACGTCAGGGAAGACCACACCAGATAATCTATGAAGGTCCAAGAGGTTGCAGAACAAACGGGCTTGAAATTTCCTGTGTCGGACTGGGCCCAAACTTGGCTGGTCATATGGAAACGGGCTGCTGCCGTTGGCCATGAGCTGCTGTGGATTTTGGCCATTCGGGCTCGTTTGATAGGAGTTTTGGGCCTATTTACATTTTTAATGGCATAGTTGTAATTTTTAACAAAACTTATGATGTTAGGGTTTTATCTCTTTTATTTAAGTTGGTTTTGGGCGGTCGTCAGAAGGCAGAGAAGAAAGACGTTGTTTTAGATTTCCTTTTTTTTCTTTCTCTTGAATGGAGATGAATGTTTTCTTTTTTTTCTGATTCAAAACAATTGAATTGAAAATTCAATTGCTCTTCCTTTAAATTTTGGATTGTGAGTGATCAAAATTCAAATTTTTTCCCTTTTCTTGTCAAGATTCAAACCAAACCTGGACGAATTCTTTTCTCGCAGATTAGATCGTTCTTGAGTTGCAGGCGTTTTGAATATCGCCCTGCATCAGGCACCCTGCATCCGAAGCAAAGCTCTGACTCAGTTATGTTGGATAACCAGGGTGGCCTCCACCCCTCCCCACAATTGTAAATGAAAATCCTTATATGGAATATCAGAGGAGCTCGAAAACCGTCTTTTCGATCCTCTTTTGGTAGACTACTACAAATTCATAATTTTGATATATGTATCCTTACGAAAACTCAATTATCGGGAGATAGCCTGGTCCAATTCTGGAGACAGGCTGCCAGGACGTGGTCTTCATATGTTGTGGAGGCTGAGGGCCTATCCGGAGGGATTGTGGCTTTTTGGCGCCACTCTTCGGTGTCAGTTAACGCCTTTCATCAGTGTAATCAGCAGGTGGCTCTTCTTGTATCGGAAGGGTCTTCTGACCCATGGCTCCTCTTGGGGATTTATGCCAGCACTGATTATAGAGAAAGGCATGTTTTTTGGGCGGAGATTCTCTCCCTCCTTCATCAGGGTATTCCGTCTATTGTGGCTAGGGACTTTAATTGTATTGTTGCTGCTAATGAAAAGAAAGGAGGCAGATGAGTCATGGAATCAGCAGACATCTCGGAGTTTAGAGCGTTTATCTCTTCTGCTAGCTTGTTGGATCTTGGATTCTCTTGTCCCTAATTCACCTGGTGCAACAACCGCCAGGGCTCGGCTCACGTTTGGGAAAGGCTGGATAGAGCGTTGGCTACTACTCAGTGGACTCAGTTGTTTCCCTCTGCTACTGTCACCCACCTGTCCAGAATTGCGTCCGATCACTGTCCCATTTTGATTTCCACTGATTCAGTTATCCATCAGCAGCGACAGTTTAGATTTGAGCAATTATGGACATTCTACCCTTCGGCCCGAGCTATCATATCCCAAGTCTGGCATTTACCTATGAGAGGCAATGCTATTTACCGTCTTTCTAGATGGCTGAAGCTGATCAGGTGTAGGCTTTCTAGATGAAATAGAGTGGAGGTTGGCCATCTAGTTAGACAGATTGAGCAAGCTGAAGCTGATATTGCCCTCATCCAAGCGAGGGAGGACCGGGATGGCTATCTATCTGCTTTTGACCTTTCCTCCCTTCGCTCTAAGCTTGATCTTCACCACTCCCTTCTTATGTAGCAGGAGGCCTATTGGAGACAGCGATCAAGGGTTCATTGGATCAAAGAAGGTGACCGTAACACGAGGTTCTTCCATCATGCTACATTGAAGCATCGGGCAGCTAATAGAATTCGAAGATTAGTTGATGAGGAGGGCAATGCTCAGGATGATTTTTCTGTTATCCAGGATCAGCTCTTTCAGTTCTTTCAGTCTAGGTAGACCGAGTCTTCTGGAGTTGGGGATCTTGTGTTCCGGGTTCCCCCTTCTAAGAAGGTCACTGATTGCCACAATGATCTCTTGACCAGGGCAATCGCTGATGAGGAGATTCGTATGGCTTTATGGGAACTTGGGCCTGATAAGGCTCCTGGGCCTGATGGATTTCTGCCTTTATTCTTCCGACATTACTGGGACATTGTTGGTGTAGAGGTTACTCAAGCTATTCAGAGTGCTTTTCTTTCCAAATCCATTCCTTCTGTTTGGAACCACACTCTTGTCACTCTTGTGCCGAAGCGTCCTGATGCCTTGTCCCCTCATCACTTTAGACCGATTAGTCTATGTACTACTCTTTACAAGGTATGCACTCGCCTTCTTGTTTCCCGGTTGCGGCTGGTGATTCCTCAACTCATATCTCCTGAGCAAGGGGCTTTTATCAAAGGTCGAAGCATCTCCGATAATGTTATTATTGCGCAGGAGTTTATGCATGATCTTCAGAGAGCCTCGGCCAGGCAGAGTCTTATGGCAGTCAAGCTGGATATGGAACGTGCCTATGACAGGTTGAGCTAGGTTTTCTTGCATTGCACTCTGATTGAGTTCGGTTTTCACGACCTGTTTATTGATTGGATCATGGCCTGTATCCAGAAGCCTTCTTTCTCTCTCCTGGTTAATGGAACACAGACGTGGTCCTTCCATTCTACTGTGGGTCTGAGACAGGGCTGTCCTTTATCCCCATTCCTATTTGTTCTGGCTGCGAACGATCTCTCTCATTCTCTTCATCAGGCTCAGCAGGATTGTCGTATAGTTCCTTTTTTGGCTGGCCCTTCGGGACCTCCTGTCTCTAACCTTCTTTTTGCTGATGACTGTATTCTTCTGGGACAGGCGTCTCCTCATAATGCTGCTAGTTATGCCTCTATCATTCAGGGCTACTGTCGTGCTTCGGGGCAGAAGATCAATTTAGAGAAGTCCACTATTTGCTTCAGCCCCAAGACCTCTAGGTCTACCAAGGAAGCTATTCACCATGCTCTGGGTATCTTTACTAAGGCTGTTGGTCTGTCTTATTTGGGAGTCCCAGTGTTGGGAAGGCATCCGCGCATCAGGGATTTTGCTATCTTTGAGCGACGCATTCGGGATAGGATTGATGGTTGGCAGGTCACCGGTTTATCCATGATGGCCAGGATCACTCTCATCCGCTCTGTCCTTACGTCCCTTCCTATGCATCTTCTCTCTAATGTTGTGGTCCCTATTACTTGCTTGCGAAGGATTGAGCGATACTTCAGGGATTTTCTGTGGGCTTCTATGCAAGATGGGCATGGCATTCATCTTCAGGCTTGGGATTTGATTTGCATGCCTTTGCATGATGGCGGTCTTGGTATTCAGTCCTTGCTGGTCAGGAGAGATGCTTTGCTGGCGAGACATGCTTCGAGGTTCATCCTTGATCCTCACTGTTTCTGGAGCTCCTTTATGCGAGCTCGATATGGTGACTACTCTCCTTCTTTGGATAATCCTACTATTCGTCGCCATTCTTTCTTTTGGAAGGAGGTTTGTCTTCATGCTCCGGCTATTCTGGGCAATATATCATGGATGATTGGTGATGGCTCCTTGGTCGACGTTGTCCAGGATCGATGGATCACTGATCTCCCCCTTTCTTGTTGGCCGTCTTTTATTAGTATGGATATTCCACATCATATGCGAGTGCAGGATCTCATCACCCAAAATCTTTCATCTTGGGATACCCCTATGGTGATTAGTTTATTTGGGGACGAGCTTGCTCAACGAATCCTTTCTATTCCTCTCACGGCTAGACACATTCCTGATATGAGATTGTGGAGGAGATCTTGTCTTTCCAGGGCCCCCACTTTGGACCTTATTGAGATATTTAGACCTCAGCCCCAGAAGTCGCAGGATGCGAATTGGATATGGAAGCTTTCTGTTCATCCCAGGGTCCAATTATTCATATGGAAGCTTTTGTGGGACTGTCTACCTTCCTGCTCTCAGTTGTCGAGAATGGGTCTCCATATAGAGGCCATGTGTCTGCTGTGTGGGCAGGAAGAGGAGACTACTGATCATGCCATTTTCACTTGCCCCACGTTGAGCGGGATTTGGACGAGGATGAGTTATGATTGCAGAGTGGATGCTACTGGTTCTTCGTGTTCCCCATTCCTTGATGCTCTCCGAAGGACCACTAGATAGCGCAGTGCCCTGTGGGCTATTACTGCCTATCAGATATGGCTTATGCGGAATCGGCGTATTTTTTCTGATGAGACTACTTCCCCTTGCAGATTAGAGCGAAAGGTTAGATCTATGGTTGTTGAAAGTGAGCTTCTCCCTACTGGGTTTGCTTCTTACTACCCTGGGCACTGGGGCTCCCTTGCTGTTTCGACAGCGAACTGTCGCACGGTTTATATTTCTTGGGAGCCCCCCCTCCAGGGTATGTTAAGATCAACTTTGATGGGAGTGTTCATGGTAGACTTGCTGGGTCTGCGATTATTATCCGCGGGATGGATGGAGCCTTGTTGGCGGCTGGAGGTATTGGCTCCTTAGATTCATCTGTTCCCATGGCCGAGCTTTATGCAGCATGGGCTGGTATCTCTCATGCTGTGAGGCAGCTTCATGTGCCATGTCTGTTTATTGAGGGGATTCTCTCTCTGTTATTTGGTGGCTTCGCTCGGATTCTAGAGATCATATCCCCAGCAACCCTCTTCTCACAGATATTCATGCTGCTCTTCGAGGTGTTCACAGTGTCCGCATCTGTCACATCTACCGGGAAGCTAATTCTGCGGCAGATTGGGCTGCAGCGGCTGTGGCCTATCATGGGGGTTTTTGGAGTTGGAAATAGGGTGATCCCTGTCCCTCTGCTCTTAAGCAAATTTTGTACTCTGATATCTCTGGGCTGACTCGCACGAGACTAGTGTGATCGTCCGTCTGTACAAAAAAAAAAAGAGATTCATTGATCGTTATTCGTGAGCTTCGACGAAATAGTCTTTGTCAATCTTCAATCAATTCTTTATTTTAAAATATCTTATCTATTTTGCAAAAGATGCACTATTTTAAAATTAGTCATGTCTATAAAAAGGCCAATACGATGGCCGACTAAATGATGGCCTCTATAATCCATTACTTTGATTTTTGATTTCGGCGACAAGAGTGGTTTCTGTTGCTGCCAGATTACTTTTAAGGAGTGTCAGGCGACTGGAATGCTTGGTTGGCCTTCAAAGGGATGACAGGGATCGCCTCCACCAGCCGAAAACCTGCAAGAAAAGTCCTGGACCGGTGGTTCCGGTGGGGACCCTCCGACGCTCAAGTCAGCGATCTGGAGAACAGGAATGAATAACGTTGTAATGACTGGATAGAGCTTGAGCCCCCTACCTCAAGGGCTGGAGGCCTTTTATACCTGTTCGATAGTCCCTCTTACCATCCCTTCATCGTGGTTAATCCTCCTTCAGACGGTTGTTAACTTCTGGTCTTCAACGTGCCATAAAGTACGGGTCATGGGATTGATCATGGGGCCACGCCCGTTGTTAGCGGCGCCGGGAGGGAGCACGTCCACCGCGCGTGTAGCCGGATGTGCTCGTGGTGACATGGTTTGCCATTCTCAATGGAAGTAGACCACGTAACTCGAACGTGGGTGATTGCCACCGGGGGCCGACACCGAGACCGACGTCGGGGCTGACATTGAAGTCGACACCGACACCGTAACCAAGGCTTAGAATGGTTATGGCCGACGCGGAAGACGAGGTGGGTCATGGCCGACACGTAGATCGGGATGGGCCATGGCCGACGCCGACATCGTGACCAAGGCCTAGACTGGCTGCGGCCGATGAGAAGGCCGTGGTGGGCCGTGACCGACACGGAGGTCGAGATGGGCCATGGCCGATGAGGAGGTCGGGATGGGCCACAGTCGATACGTAGGTCGGGATGGGCCGTGGCTGACGCCGACACCGTGACCAAGGTCGAGACGGGCTATGGCCGACAAGGAGGTCGGGGTGGGCCATGTTAAGCCCAATCGTCAAGGAATTGGCCCGCGTGTTCTTTGACCCGATCGGCCATATTAGATGCCCCCCCCGTCCCTGAGCTGGTGTCACCATCCAAGTGAAAGGGGCGTCTTCATCTGCGCATCCTAACCGTCAGATTTGCCTCGAGGTCAGGGAGCAGTTTGGGATCCCCAAGATATTGGCGATCATCATTAAGCCGTCAAATCACTGGCATCAATACCTTCTGATTGGTCGGGGTGTTCCATCCATTGCGCGCCCGTAGCGTCATTGCAGAGTCCTCTTCAATGGATAGCATCCGCGTGGTAGGCGCATCGGGCGGGATGATTTTGAAGATGCCGAAAAATAATTTTATAAGCAAGGACGCGCCCTAGCTTCGATTTCACCTAACGTGCAGAGCCCTTTCCCCTTCCAGCTCGAGAGCTCCTTTAACTTCTTCTTCCTCTGTCCAGGTTAGTTCCCCATGCCTTCACAGTCGTCTTCTTCTTCTTCGTCCTCTCGGTCCTCCACAAACCACACCTCTCCGACCCCTAGGGCCATGGCCAGGGGACCGGCGGTTAGGAGTCCGTCAGCAGCTGTAACCCCACCTCCTAGGGAAGCTCCGTCTTCCAGGACGAGCAGCAGTTCCCCTGAGGGGACCGCCTCCACTATCACTTCCGCTGACCTTGCAACCTTTAGGGCAACCTATAACATTCCCAAAGAGGTGCGACTGATCGCACCGGGCCCCAACGACAGGGTAACCTCTCCCCCTTGGGGAATAGCCCTTTATGAGGAGTTTTTTAAGGTCGGCCTTCACCTTCCTCTCCACCCTTTCATCATCAATCTCCTTGATAGGTACGAGTTGGTCCCAGCTCAACTAGTCCCCAATTCCATTAGGGCCATTTATGCCTTCTTGGTGCTGACTCGCCTCCAAGGTCTCCCGAGTAACGTTTCCCTCTTTTGCAGCATGTATACCATTCGGGCTCAATCCGGCTGGTGGCTATTTGCCCTCGCCCGGGTAGGGCCCTTAGGTTAGGTCTCCCTTCATCCATAAAAGGGTGGAAATCCTGTTTCTTCTTCGCCGAAGTGGAGGGGATAAGGAGGGAATGGGGTGCACCCAACACTGAGGCTAACAAGAACATCTCGGTAGTTTCGAGAGATCAAGAAGCCTTCAATCTTCTCCTGGCAACCGAACTCCTATCATACCGAGAGATTTTGTCGGAGGACAACCTCCGACACGCCGGCATCACCCCTGATGACGGTGAGGGTCTCTTTAAAGATGATATTTTCCTTTCGATCCCCTCTCTTTTTTTTTTAACACATTCATTTTCGTGTAGCTATGAAGATCAACATCCCGGCCGGGGCCTTTCACAAAGCTGCCCTTAAGAAGAGAAGAGGGCAAGATGACGGAGCTGAGGGGTCAAGAAAAAGGGCTCGATCCCAATCGCCACCTGCCCCCCGGGACGTCCCCAAACGTCCTACTCCCTCGCCCCCTCCTTGTCGATCTCCTATGCAATCATCACCACGGCCTCCACGACGGTCGCCTACTCCGCTGCCGACGGACGTCACCAAGCTTCCTACTCCATCGCCCCCTCCTTATCGGTCTCCTCCACAATCATCGCCATGGCCTCCACGACGGTCGCCTACTCTGCTGCCGCCACGACGATCTCCTGCACCGCTGCCCCTGCCGGAGTCTGCTGACCAGACTGTGGGTACGCGGCTAGAGGAGTCAAGGGCTCATGTTAGCCAGGCGACTGAGCGCCCAACCCATCAACTACCAGGTCGGCCCAGAGGGACGATCCTCAGGCTAGTAGAGAGGCTCCGGTTGATAAGAGGCAGAAGGCCGTTGTCTGCTATGAGGCCCGCAGCACCGCATCCGAGCCAATAGGGGACAGATGGGACCGATCTCCTCACGGCCGTCTCTTATGAACCACTCCCACCTCGCTGAGAAGTTGCTGTCAACGGCATGTACTCCTGCGATTCGGGAGGAAATAATCCGGACCAACTCCCGGACCCTCTTCAAAGATGGTCAGACGGCCATGCTCCGGGTAAGTAGCTGTTTACCTTATAATGCTGTTTGTTTTCCATATACTCACTTTAGGTAACTGACATTGGCCTGAATGTGTAGATGGTAAACATTTCAATCATGCCCAAGCCCTGGTCGCCAGCGGGGAGCATCGACTCGATCGCTACCGACGGGAAGCCTTTGAGTGCTGCGATCGAGCTACGAAAGCTGAAGACGCTCTCAAATTGACTCAGGCTGGAGAAGCAGAGAGGCTCGAAATAGTTCGGTCCCAAGTGGAGGCCAGAACGACAGCAGCACATCAACATATACGCAAAGCCCTCGAGCGCGCTCTCACCGCTGAGGGTAAGTTGATGGCCGCCGAGGCGGAGTTGGTCGACGTCAAGGCCCAGCTCGAAGTGGCCAAATCCGAGCTGACGTCTTCCGAGGAGAAAACGGAAATCGCCGAAGAGGTGACCCACCTGGCTGATATCAAAACTGCTGAGGCCGCAGAGGCAGTGAAGGCCACCGATAAGAGGGCTGCCAAGGCCGAAACGGCGGCTCGGGCCGCCATGGAAAACATGACTGAGGCAGCGAGGAAAGCCATGGAAGATTACAGGAACTCTCCAGTCTTTGCCAATGAGGTGGCCGAGGTGGGGAGGAAAGCCATGGCGAACTACCAGAACTCTTCAGCCTTTACCAATGAGGTGGCCGAGGCGGGGAAGAGAGCCGTGGAGAGCTACAGGAATTCCCCGATCTTTATTGAGGAGGTGGTCGAAGCGGGTGTCGACGCCTATCTTCAGGGTTTTCATTGCTGCCAAGATAAGGCAGTGAAGGTCTTTGGTATCGAAGGCCTTAAGGATTTAGAACATGAAGAAGGAGACCTCGAGGGTGAAGACGTCCACCAGGGTTCCACTCCGGCCAATGGTACCACCCCCCTAACCGGCACCGTTCTAGCGAAGGACTGAAGCCCCGACTGTGGTTTTGGATGTCTCTTTTTTATTATTATTTTTTTTTTTTGCAATGTATCCAAGTCCGACTATGATCGGCATTTTGTAAAAATTTAACTGATCTATGAAAAGAGAAAACATTTTGACTCTTGTGTTAGAACCGTGACCCCCCTACTCTTCTTTTTACATTGTCGACGTCTGGCTCGCCAAGCCACTAGCTCATCGTGATCTATTCGTGCTCTTAGGATTTGCAAGGAATCACATCAGCCCATCCAGAGCAGAAGCCTCTTACAGTCTAAGTAGGGACGCTTGGGATCAGTATGCATTATTCTTGTCCATCGATGTCAAGCTGCTGATAAGCTAAACGTCCTTGTGATCCCGATCTTTTGGCGCTGTTTTGTCGAGAGACCCCATGATGTGGCCTCGCCAGCATGTTTCATGCACCATCCCGTCGATAGGCATTTGGGGTAATACCATGGGAGCGATCCGATTCCGTGTCAGGGGCCCTCCTGACCCCAAAGAGTGTCGACGCGAGAGTTGAGCTTTGTGCCGACGCGGGAGTCGGGCTTTTGTGCCGACGCAGGAATCGGGCTTTTATGCCGACGCGGGAGTTGGGCTTTGGTGCCGACGCGGGAGTCGGGCTTTTGTGCCGACACGGGAGCCGAGCTTTTATGCCGATGCAGGAGGTGGGCTTTGTGCCGACGTGGTAGTCGGGCTCTTGTGCCGATGCGAGAGTCGGGCTTTGGTGCCGACGCGGGAGTCGGGATTTGTGCCGACGCGAGAGCCGGGCATTTATGCTGACGCGATAGTCGGGCTTTTGTGCCATCGCGAGAGTCGGGCTTTTATGCCGATGTGATAGTCGGGCTTTTGTGCCGACGTGGAGTCGGGCTTTGTGCCGACGCAGGAGTCAGACTTTGGTACCGATGCGAGAGCCAAGCTTTTGTGCTGATGCGAGAGTCGGGCTTTTGTGACATGATCGTGGGACAAAAAGGTAATGCGAGATGATGTGTGAGAAGTGCATCTTTATTTAAATAATTTGAAAGTGTGGAGTATCCGAACCTACAACCATTCAGTTGAGCACATCACTGGTAGTACCGGTGAAGGTTGTCAGAATTCCAAGTTCGTGGGAGCGGCCTTCCATTGAGTTCCTCGAGTCGGTAAGCTCCTCGGGGAAGGGCCTATGCAACCCGGTAGGGCCCCTCCCAGTTAGGTGATAACTTCCCTCCTTCCGTTGGCTCAAAATCTCAGCCCTCTGGAGGACCAGGTCCCCGGGATGGAACGTCCGGGGTCTAACGCGGGCGTTGTAATACTTTGCCGCCCTTTGTCGATAAGCGGCCATCCTGATCTGCTTGGTCGCGCATCTCCTCGATGAGATCTAAATTGGCCCTCAGTTGGGCCGAGTTATCTTCTTCATTGTAGGCTTCTACTCGAGGACTGGGAACCCCGATTTCCACAGGAATGACGGCCTCGGATCCGAAAACCAGACTGAATGGGGTTTCGCCGGTGGGATTTCTTGGGGTCGTATGATAGGCCCATAGGACCTGGGGAAGCTCCTCCACCCACCTTCCTTTAAATTCATCAAGCCATGTCCGAAGCCCTTGTAGAATTGTACGATTAATGACTTCAGCCGCTCCGTTGGTCTGCGGGTGTCGACAGAGGTGAATCTCTGAGTGATTCCTAATTCGTTACAAAATTCTCTGAAGGGGGCATTATCAAACTGTCGGCCGTTATCTGTGATGAGAGTGCTGGGAAGTCCAAAACGGCAGATTATGGACTTCCATAAGAAGGCTCTCACTCTAGCTTCGGTTATTTTGGCTAGAGCTTCGGCCTCCACCCATTTGGTGAAGTTATCGATAGCAACTAGCAAAAATCTCGTTGATCGGAGGCTGGAGGAAATGGTCCCAAAATGTCCATCCCCCATTGGGCGAAGGGCCATGGAGTAGAGATGGGATTCAAGTGAGAGGTGGGCTACCGCTGGATGTTGGCGTGACGTTGGCAGCTGTCACATTTTCGCACCAATTCGGCCGCATCTTCCTGCATGGTCAGCCAATAATAACCTTGACGGAGGGCCTTATATGCTAGGGCTCTGCCCCCCAGATGATTTCGTATGCGCCCTCATGAATTTCGCGGAGGATGTAATCGGCCTCAGCGGGATCGACACACTTGAGGAGGGGATACGAGAAATACATCCGATACAGGCGCCCATCCATTATCAGGAACTTGGAGGCTCGCCACTTGAGGAGTTTGGCCTCGGAAGGGTCCTTGGGAAGGACACCATCAGTGAGATACTGAACATAGGCATCCATCCAAGAAGGCTTCTGTTCAAGGGGCAGGGCCTCCTCCATCGCCTCGATGCTTGGGACTAGCAAATGCTCTACGTAAGTCCTCCCCAAAGTTTCATCGGCCGAGGTGGCCAGGCGGGACAATGCGTCGGCCCGAGCATTCTCTTCCTGGGGAACATAGCTGACACTGAAATGGGTGAAGGGGAGGGACTCCGACTGGACCTTGTCCAAGTATCGGGACATGATAGGATCCCGAGCTTCATACTCCCCCGTGATTTGTCCCGAGATGAGTTGGGAGTCGGTATATGCTCTGAGACGCTCCACTTTAAGTTCACGGGCGAGCCTCATCCCTACCAACAAGGCTTCATACTCGGCCTGATTGTTCGTGGCGGGAAAGAGGAAGCGAAGGGCATACTCAACTGTTACACTGTCGGGACTGGCGAGAATGATCCCGGCGCCGCTCCCTTGAGAGTTTGACGCCCCGTCCACGTGAAGGATCCAATCCTTCATCGCATCCGCAGTCGGTGCCTCCGAGGGTTTCGTCGGAGTTTCCCTGGTTTGCTCGTCGGTCCAGGTGCACTCAACTAGGAAATCCGCCAAGACTTGGGATTTCATGCTCGACCTTGGCTCGAAGGTCAGGTCGAATTCTCCTAACTTGAGCGCCCATTTTGTGAGCCGACCGGAGGTATCAGGGCGGGATAAGATTGTTCTCAGGGGCTGATCCGTTAGCACTATGATTGAGTGGGCTTGGAAATAAGGCCTGAGACGTTGAGCTGACACTATTAGAGTGAAAATAATTTTTTCGGTTTTGGTGTACCTGATCTCTGCATCATGGAGCACTTTGTTGGTGTATATACCGGCTTCTGTGATCCTTCAGTGTCTATCCGGATGAGGACCGAACTGATAGCCTCCTGAGAAGCGGCCAGGTACAAAAGGCTTTCTCCCTCCATCGGTTTCGACAGTAGCGGCGGAGTCGATAGGAAATTCTTCAACTCTTCAAAGGCCTTTTGGCAATCATCCGTCCATTCGAAGGTGTTGATTTTCGCAAGGCTTTGAAGAAGGGGAGGCTACGCTCAGCCGATCTAGATAGGAAGCGACTCAGAGCTGCTAATCTTCCGGTCAGGCGCTGGATTTCCTTTTTATTCACCGGCGGCCTCATATCTAGGATAGCTTGGATCTTGTCTGGGTTCGCCTCTATTCCTCACTGTGTCACCATGAATCCTAGGAATTTTCCTGCGGCGACTCCAAAAACACATTTCCGGGGATTCAGCCTCATCTGAAACCGACGAAGGTTGCCGAAGGTCTCCGTTAGATCAGATAGGTGGTCGCCGGCTTGGATGCTTTTGGTCAGCATGTCGTCTACATATACTTCCATGTTGCACCCGATTTGACCCTCGAAGACCTTGTTCATCAATCTTTGGTATGTAGCCCCGGCATTTTTCAATCCGAAGGGCATGACTTTATAGCAATAGATCCCCTTTTCGATCACGAAGGAGGTGGCTTCTTCGTCTGAAGGCTCCATTCTGATCTGGTTGTATCCCGAGAATGCATCCATGAAGCTGAGAGTCTCGTGACCGGATGTGGCATCCACTAACTGATCGATCCTAGGAAGCGGGAAGCTGTCCTTGGGGCAGGCTTTGTTGAGATCAGTGAAGTCGACACACATCCTCCAGCTCCCATTGGCTTTTCGTACCATCACTACGTTGGCCAGCCAATCGGGATAATAGACCTCCCGAATGTGGCCGGCGGCGATCAGTTTACGGACCTCCTCGTCAATGGCTTTCTGGCGCTCGGGGGCGAAGCTTCTCTTCTTTTGCTGGACCGCCCTACAATTAGATTTGATGTTGAGTTTATGAGTAATTACCTCGGATGGTATACCTGGCATGTCGGTCGGTGCCCATGCAAAAATATCGGCGTTAGCTTGGAGGAAATCGAGGAGCCGACTCCTTTCCTCCTCAGGGAGAGAGGCCCCGATCTGGATGGTTCTCGTTGGGTCTTCTCCTAAGGGAAAAGTCAACAGATGTCCCGCTGGTTCCCCCCTCTTCTCAGCCTCTCTCAGGTCCGCCAACTCGGAAGTCGGCGAGGGAAGCGCGGACTGAAGGCTAGGGGTCGTGTGGTAGCAGAGGGACATCGGGCTCTTCTCGCCCCGCATTTCTCCGATCCCGTGACTAGTGGGGAACCTGACCAGCAACCTCTTTGTCGAGATAATGGTGTCCAGCAGATTTAAACCTGGCCGGCCGAGATAGCGTTATATGCGAGAGGAACTCTAACCACCATGAACTTTATGAAGATCG
This sequence comes from Calamus simplicifolius, assembly GCA_900491605.1. Lineage (NCBI taxonomy): Eukaryota > Viridiplantae > Streptophyta > Magnoliopsida > Arecales > Arecaceae > Calamus > Calamus simplicifolius. The sequence goes on along the minus strand of UESW01004712.1, from coordinate 735,736 downwards.
TGCTCTGGTAAGGTGAAGTTCCAGCCGTGATGGGGAGAGCAATTTCTCCCTCAACTCTCACCGCATCTCCGGTGAAGCCAACGAGGGCGTCGTCACTGGCCGAAGAGAATCCAAAAGCAAGTTCATACAAACAAATGCGTCATACGTCAGAATATCGGTCGAGCTTCCACTATCAACCAATATTCGCTTTACAGGGTGCTTAGCAATTGTGATGGATACAACGACACTTTCATCATTCGGGTTATCTACCCCCTCTAAATCCCTTTCAGAGAAAGGGATTACAATGTTATCTCGCTCACCTCCCGATGTCTTTTAGAGGTGCCCCCCGCTCCCCTGGAAATCATTGCCACAGTCTTCCTAGTCGGGGTGTTGTCAACATTGGCTTGCTGGGTAGGTGGTGCCGAGGGGCCTGGCGCCGCTGGATTTCCTCTCTGGATGAACTGACCGAGGTGCCCTTGCTGGATGAGCTCCTCTATGGCCTTCTTCAGCTGTCGGCAGTCTTCTGTGTCGTGGCTGTGATCTCGATGGAAACGACAATACAGGTTCTTGTTGCGAGGAACTCCAGGCTTCAGGGGCGCGGGGCGCTTGAGATAGGGCTCACCCTCGATTTCCATAAGAATGTTGGAGATCGGGGCTAACAGAGGGGTGTAACGCTCACCGACAGGGGCGAAAGTCCGTGGCCGATTGTCCGTCCGGCGAGGTGGTTAGGGCTTCTTGGTGTGAGGCCCTTCGGACTCTGATCGAACTTGCTTTTTGCTGGGCCTTCTTCAGTTTCCCACCGAGAGGAGTCGGCCTCATTAGCGCGGATGTATTTCTGAGCTCGACTCGGCAACTCAGCGTACGAGCTCGAGGGCTTCTTGTCTAACGAATACGTGAAGCGGGAAGGACGAAGCCCACGCTTCAAGGCCAAGGTAGCCACCGAATCGTCGAGATGGTAAACCTCCATCGTCGCCTCCTTGAAGCGGGCGACGAAGTCCCGAAGAGTCTCCCCACTCTTCTATTGGATGGCAAAGAGACTGTCTGCCACCCGAGGGATCCGTCGGCTTGCATCGAAATGAGCAAGAAAAGCTTTCTCCAGCTATCTAAACGAACTGATACTGCGAGGGGGTAGACGGGAATACCAAGCCTTCGCTGCCTTTCGTAGGGTGGCTGGGAAAGCAATGCATAGAAGAGCATCCGATGCTCCCTGGACCTGCATGTGCACCTTATAGCTTTCCAAGTGATCTAGGGGATCGGTAGTGCCAACATAAGGATCCAGCTGTGGAAGGCGAAATCGGGAAGGACGGGTTCTTCCATGATCCACCTTGTCAGTGGGGGGCGACTGTCATGTTTCGCCTTCGACCGATCGGTCAGTCGTTGGTCGAGCTCCTCTAAATGCCGGTAGCGCTCCTCCCGTCGCCTTTCTGCGCGGTGGTGGATCCTCTCGCCTATGGACTCTTCTCCTGACGAGGTAGATAGGGAACGGGAGGATGGGCGGCTTCGGTAGGCCCTACCCTTCCCCGGGACCTTGCCTCGGATCGCCGGGGAGAGGGACTATCAGGAGATCTCCCTCTGGTGGGAACGTCCCGACGCGGTGAGCCTTCCGTCGGGATTGTCCTCCATGGGTGGATTGTTGGCTGGGCTGCGCCGCCACTTCTTCCAATGAGTGGGGTGGCGGCAGAGGTTGAGCGGCCACTGACTGTTGTTGAAGTTCCTGAATCACCGCCGCAAGGGACCGCACCTCTTGAGCGAGGGCGGTGACCCTATCACCTTGGCATGGTGGTGAGGGATGAATTGGCAGGAGGGCCTCCGGCTGCTAGGCCCTCGCTGGCTGCCCCCAACCAGGCTGGTGGAAGCCTCTTGAGCACGGGTCACCGCCATCTCTTCTTCGGGTAAGGAGGGAATAAGAGCTTGGTCACTCTCCCATACATGCCTTGCTACTCACGCTCTCTCCCCCTACCTGGCGCGCCAATCTGTTGCTGCCAGATCACTTTTGAGGAGCGTCAGGCGACTGGAATGCTTGGTTGGCCTTCAAAGGGATGACAGGGATCGCCTCCACCAGCCGGAAACCTGCAAGAAAAGTCCCGGACCGGTGGTTCCGGCGGGGACCCTCCGACGCTCAAGTCAGCGATCTGGAGAACAGGAATGAATAACGTTGTAATGACTGGATAGAGCTTGAGCCCCCTACCTCAAGGGCTGGAGGCCTTTTATACCTGCTTGAGAGTCCCTCTTACCATCCCTTCGTCGTGGTTAAGCCTCCTTCAGACGGTTGTTAACTTCTGGTCTTCAACGTGCCACAAAGTACGGGTCATGGGATTGATCGTGGGGCCACGCCCATTGTTAGCGGCACCGGGAGGGAGCACGTCCACCGTGCGTGTAGCCGGACGTGCTTGTAGTGACGTGGTTCGCCATTCTCGATGGAAGTGGACCACGTAACTCGAACGTGGGTGATTGCCGCCGGAGGCCGACGCCGAGATCGACGTCGGGGCTAACATTGAAGCCGACACCGATACCGTAACCAAGGCTTAGAATGGTTGTGGCCGACGCGGAAGACGAGGTGGGCCGTGGCCGACACGTAGGTCGGGATGGGCCGTGGTCGACGCTGACACCGTGACCAAGGCCTAGATTGGCTGCGGCCGATGAGGAGGCTGTGTGGGCCATGGCCGACACGGAGGTCCAGATGGGCTGTGGCCAACGAGGAGGTCGGGATGGGCCACGGCCGACATGTAGGTCGGGATGGGCCGTGGCCAACGCCGACACCGACACCGACACCGTGACCAAGGTCGAGACGGGCCGTGGCTGACGAGGAGGTCGGGATGGGCCATGTTAAGCCCAATTGTCAAGAAATTGACCCACATATTCTTTGATCCGATCGGCCATATCAATTTTTATCCTATTATTTTAAAATAAATTTTATATTCTAATTTTTCTATGCTGAGTTACACTAAAACAGTGATTACTGATTACTCGTTTATAAAAATAAATAAATAAATAAATAAAAGACAAACTACTCCCTTGCGCCGTCCTTATCAACTCTCCGCAGCCGACAGGTGGATTCCCTAAGAGGCCCTAAAGCTGCGATAAGACGAGGGTGCAGCTCCACCTCAAAAGTTACGCTGCCGCTAGCTTTTGGCCACATTACGCTTGCCCCAGAGTCGTGGGTTCTTCCACTCTTTCAAACCTTCCGAGGATTTCTTCACTTGCTTTCACCCGGAGGGAGGCTTCCCAGCCAACCCATACAAAAATTCTCCAAGCAATGCGTTCGCCGAGCCAAAAATGTTCGTCCCGTTAAGTTGAAGGCAGGCACTTGCATGTCAAGGCTCCTACTACAATCCACGCTCGCAAGAATCAACAAGGAGCCAGCCACCTTTTCTCTCCCTCCCCCTTACTTTATCTTTTCCCTCCTCCCCTTTTAATTTATTTTCTCGGCACTTATCCAGTATCCTTTATATATTCTTCCCACTTCCTTCCCGTGAACAGGTAGGTCGCTAATATTCCTGCAGTGTCTTTCACACTAAACGCCCTTAGAGGTGCCAGAAACCAGGGAGAGAAGGCCCTGGAGACTTCACTCAAGAATGCACTTTTCTCATCTGCAAGCTTCTTCCAGCACGTTGGAGTCAACGTGGAGAACCGTTCATTTCATATCTACAAGGGAACTGTTGATGCCCGATCACTTTGAGTCGGCCTCCTTGAGCGTCGACCGTTCCCCCACAGAAATATCGGAGCCCTTCCTTTGTCTTCAAAGCCTGCAAGAAGTCCCACGGCCGGGTATTCCGGCGGAGACCCTCCGACGCTCAAGTTAGTGCTCTGGACAACAGCCGTGAGCTTGAGAAAGCTCGAAAGAGAAAGAGTTAGAGAGCTCAGAATGAGCGTGTGTCTCTTTTTTTGAGTTACCTCTTACCTTCTTTATTCACCATTGTACTCTGTGTAGCTTGCTTGAGAAGTTTGAATCTTTGTCATCTAGTGGGAATGAGTCACGTGGGGCCTCATGATGGACCATGACTTTCGGGGCTCATTTAGTCTGAGTGGCTGAAGTGTTATGATGACTGAGTACTTTTGGTGGGTGAAATGTTAGGGCTGACATCTGTGAGGCCCAAATGCTGCCACCTGTCAAGACTTTTATGATGAATGATAACTTTCGATAAAGCTTACCTCTTAGTGGAATGTCAGAGCTTTAGGCGCCCTCTTGTCAGAGACGGATGACCACTTAATTATCTCATTAAAGTAAGTGGTCATAATTTATTAATCCAGAAGATGATGTGGTGAACAGTCACTGTAGGGCCCGCGCATGTCCGAGTTGGAAGTCACTAAGGAAGGGCCGCTGGGGACTTAGGTCCGGCGATGCCGTTATCGACTGAGGCCGGGGCCGCCTAGGACTGCTCGGGAGCCGCCAAGGGCCTCTTGGGATCACTGTGGCCGCCTGGGATTGTTTGGACTTGTGCGCGCATAAGGCCGGCTAGGATGCTCGTGGTAGAAAATAGGGGCCGCTTGGGACCAGTGCGGCCGCCTGGGAACGCTCGGGGCCGCCTAGCCGGGAGAAGCCTTCGGGACCGCCTAAGATGAAGACGTCCCGAAGTTATTACCGAAGCACATTAACGTGCAGCATGGGGCCAAAAAGAGAGTCAATCGTGGCAACCATAAATGCACGTGGCCTTTAAAAGACCATAAAGCCCCGACACATAAATGCGATAGGGAGCGTGGTGATATTGGGAGTCTGAAACAGAAACCGCCTAGAAGGGTCGCCTAGAAAGGCCGCTCAGGACCTCCTCTACAGTCTCTCTCTCTTAATGGTTCGTGACTTGACATTGAATGCTCTTATTCAATTGAATGCTCTTCAATAAATGCCTTTGAGCAAGGGTTTATAAGGCCTATAAATGTCTCGGCACATAAATGCCGTTGAGGAGGCCTCGAGAGAGAGAGAGAGGCTGCCTAGAATTATTGTGAGGAGGGGCCGCTTACTTATGAAGGGCCGCCTAGAATTTATCGTGAAGAGGGGCCGCTTAGATATCGTGAGGAGGGGCCGCTTAGACATGAAGGGCCGCCTAGGATTTATCGTAAGGAGGGGCCGCTTAGAAAGGCCGCCTAGGATTTATCGTGCCGCTTAGATATAAAGGGCCGCCTAGGATTTATCGTGAGGAGGGGCCGCTTAGACATGAAGGGCCGCCTAGGACTTATCTCTTAGTCTCCGTATCATTAAATGCCGCCCATTGATTTGTCCATGGGACATTAATGACAAAAGGCGGTCCTTGGGAGAACCCACTCACATCACATAGCTTTTTTCCCTATTGTTCTCTCTCTCCATTATGACGGATGCTTGCTGTAGTATAACGAAATTAAATGTCCACTGCATCCTTAAAGAAAGAACCCGATAGGCCAGCGAGGCCGTCTAAGACCAGCCTAAAAAATTTTGAAAATTTTTATTTTTATTGTTCATGGGCCTGTTGACTGGCCCTATCAGATGCCCCCTACACTCCTTGAGCTTGTAGGTCCTGCACTAACCAAGCTGAAGGAGTGTAAAAAATTTTTAAGTAATATTTGGGGTAGGTTTATTACCTTGTGCCCGCCACTTAAAGTAGTGTACGCTCAATTTTTTGTGGGGGAAGACGCTCGTCAACTAGCTTGCAAGGCAAAAATAGAGCTAATGGAGCTGCACTAATGCAGGCTGAGAGATAGAGCCAATGAGGCTGCAATAAAACCGTTGAAGTTGATAGAGCCGATGAGGCAGAGCGATAGAGCCGCTAAGGCTATAATAGAGCTGTTGAGGTCGATAGATAGAGCTGGTGCTGATTCCAAAAGCATTAGGTGCCAAGCTGGCCTTGGGCCTTGGCTCGGGACCGCCTAGAATCCAAGTTTAAGCCTTCGAGAATTTCATATGCTGGCTCAGGGCGTCCATGCCCTTTTTGGGCTATATGTTGAGGCCATTGAAGCCAGCCCAAGGGGCGGCTGGGGCCTAACATACTGTGGCCGCCTAGGACCAGCTCGAGGGCCGGCTAGGGGCCTGACATAGCTGTGGCCGCCTAGGACCAGCCCGAGGGCCGGCTAGGGGCCTAACATACTGTGGCCGCCTAGGACCAGCTCAAGGGCCGGCTAGGGGCCTAACATACTGTGGCCGCCTAGGACCAGCTCGAGGGCCGGCTAGGGGCCTGACATAGCTGTGGCCGCCTAGGACCAGCCCGAGGGCCGGCTAGGGGCCTAACATACTGTGGCCGCCTAGGACCAGCTCGAGGGCCGGCTAGGGGCCTAACATACTGTGGCCGCCTAGGACCAGCTCGAGGGCCGGCTAGGGGCCTGACATAGCTGTGGCCGCCTAGGACCAGCCCGAGGGCCGGCTAGGGGCCTAACATACTGTGGCCGCCTAGGACTAGCTCGAGGGCCGGCTAGGGGCCTGACATACTTGTGGCCGCCTAGGACTAGCCCGAGGGCCGGCTAGGGCCTAACATACTGTGTCCGCTTAGGACCAGCTCGAGGGCCGGCTAGGGGCCTGACATAGCTGTGGCCGCCTAGGACCAGCTCGAGGGCCGGCTAGGGGCCTAACATACTGTGGCCGCCTAGGACCAGCTCGAGGGCCGGCTAGGGGCCTGACATACTTGTGGCCGCCTAGGACCAGCCCGAGGGCCGGCTAGGGGCCTAACATACTGTGGCCGCCTAGGACCAGCCCGAGGGCCGGCTAGGGGCCTGACATACTTGTGGCCGCCTAGGACCAGCCCGAGGGCCGGCTAGGGGCCTGACATACTTGTGGCCGCCTAGGACCAGCCCGAGGGCCGGCTAGAGGCCTAACATACTGTGGCCGCCTGGAACCAGCTCGAGGGCCGGCTAGGGGCCTTACACGGAGCTGATGGAGCTACACTGATGTCGCTGAGGATGAGAAATAGAGCCAACAAGGCGGCAATAAAACTGTTGAGGGCCTTTTGAACCCCGAAGGGTGACCTGAGGATGCTTGGACCAGGCTCAGGTTCCTTTTGACCCCGAAGGGTGACCCGAGAGTCGCTGTGATGGGACCATGCTCGGGAGCCTTTAACCCCGGAGGGTGACCTGAGGGTGCTTGGACCAGGCTCAGGTTCCTTTTGGACCCCGAAGGGTGACCCAAGAGTCGCTGTGATGGGACCATGCTCGGGAGCCTTTAACCCCGGAGGGTGACCTGAGGGTGCTTGGACCAGGCTCGGGTTCCTTTTGGACCCCGAAGGGTGACCCGAGAGTCGCTGTGATGGACCATGCTCGGGAGCCTTTTATTGATGGAGCGAAAATAAAACCGCCTCGGGGGTTTCTTGGCCGGCCCGGGGTGTTTATGATCTTGGGACCACTAAAGTCATTTTGGAAATATTTCGGGGGTCGCTCGGCCGGTCCGGGAGTTTGACTCGGAGCCACCGAGACCATAGGACTTGAACCTCCTCGGAGGTTTCTCACACCGATCCGGGGGTGTCCTTATGATCGCG
>UESW01004712.1:694161-727981 GCA_900491605.1 Calamus simplicifolius | reverse complement strand
TCGTGAAGAGGGGCCGCTTAGATATCGTGAGGAGGGGCCGCTTAGACATGAAGGGCCGCCTAGGATTTATCGTAAGGAGGGGCCGCTTAGAAAGGCCGCCTAGGATTTATCGTGCCGCTTAGATATAAAGGGCCGCCTAGGATTTATCGTGAGGAGGGGCCGCTTAGACATGAAGGGCCGCCTAGGACTTATCTTTAGTCTCCGTATCATTAAATGCCGCCCATTGATTTGTCCATGGGACATTAATGACAAAAGGCGGTCCTTGGGAGAACCCACTCACATCACATAGCTTTTTTCCCTATTGTTCTCTCTCTCCATTATGACGGATGCTTGCTGTAGTATAACGAAATTAAATGTCCACTGCATCCTTAAAGAAAGAACCCGATAGGCCAGCGAGGCCGTCTAAGACCAGCCTAAAAAATTTTGAAAATTTTTATTTTTATTGTTCATGGGCCTGTTGACTGGCCCTATCAGATGCCCCCTACACTCCTTGAGCTTGTAGGTCCTGCACTAACCAAGCTGAAGGAGTGTAAAAAATTTTTAAGTAATATTTGGGGTAGGTTTATTACCTTGTGCCCGCCACTTAAAGTAGTGTACGCTCAATTTTTTGTGGGGGGAAGACGCTCGTCAACTAGCTTGCAAGGCAAAAATAGAGCTAATGGAGCTGCACTAATGCAGGCTGAGAGATAGAGCCAATGAGGCTGCAATAAAACCGTTGAAGTTGATAGAGCCGATGAGGCAGAGCGATAGAGCCGCTAAGGCTATAATAGAGCTGTTGAGGTCGATAGAGCTGGTGCTGATTCCAAAAGCATTAGGTGCCAAGCTGGCCTTGGGCCTTGGCTCGGGACCGCCTAGAATCCAAGTTTAAGCCTTCGAGAATTTCATATGCTGGCTCAGGGCGTCCATGCCCTTTTTGGGCTATGTTGAGGCCATTTGAAGCCAGCCCAAGGGGCGGCTGGGGCCTAACATACTGTGGCCGCCTAGGACCAGCTCGAGGGCCGGCTAGGGGCCTGACATAGCTGTGGCCGCCTAGGACCAGCCCGAGGGCCGGCTAGGGGCCTAACATACTGTGGCCGCCTAGGACCAGCTCAAGGGCCGGCTAGGGGCCTAACATACTGTGGCCGCCTAGGACCAGCTCGAGGGCCGGCTAGGGGCCTGACATAGCTGTGGCCGCCTAGGACCAGCCCGAGGGCCGGCTAGGGGCCTAACATACTGTGGCCGCCTAGGACCAGCTCGAGGGCCGGCTAGGGGCCTAACATACTGTGGCCGCCTAGGACCAGCTCGAGGGCCGGCTAGGGGCCTGACATAGCTGTGGCCGCCTAGGACCAGCCCGAGGGCCGGCTAGGGGCCTAACATACTGTGGCCGCCTAGGACTAGCTCGAGGGCCGGCTAGGGGCCTGACATACTTGTGGCCGCCTAGGACTAGCCCGAGGGCCGGCTAGGGCCTAACATACTGTGTCCGCTTAGGACCAGCTCGAGGGCCGGCTAGGGGCCTGACATAGCTGTGGCCGCCTAGGACCAGCTCGAGGGCCGGCTAGGGGCCTAACATACTGTGGCCGCCTAGGACCAGCTCGAGGGCCGGCTAGGGGCCTGACATACTTGTGGCCGCCTAGGACCAGCCCGAGGGCCGGCTAGGGGCCTAACATACTGTGGCCGCCTAGGACCAGCCCGAGGGCCGGCTAGGGGCCTGACATACTTGTGGCCGCCTAGGACCAGCCCGAGGGCCGGCTAGGGGCCTGACATACTTGTGGCCGCCTAGGACCAGCCCGAGGGCCGGCTAGAGGCCTAACATACTGTGGCCGCCTGGAACCAGCTCGAGGGCCGGCTAGGGGCCTTACACGGAGCTGATGGAGCTACACTGATGTCGCTGAGGATGAGAAATAGAGCCAACAAGGCGGCAATAAAACTGTTGAGGCCTTTTGAACCCCGAAGGGTGACCTGAGGATGCTTGGACCAGGCTCAGGTTCCTTTTGACCCCGAAGGGTGACCCGAGAGTCGCTGTGATGGGACCATGCTCGGGAGCCTTTAACCCCGGAGGGTGACCTGAGGGTGCTTGGACCAGGCTCAGGTTCCTTTTGGACCCCGAAGGGTGACCCAAGAGTCGCTGTGATGGGACCATGCTCGGGAGCCTTTAACCCCGGAGGGTGACCTGGGTGCTTGGACCAGGCTCGGGTTCCTTTTGGACCCCGAAGGGTGACCCGAGAGTCGCTGTGATGGACCATGCTCGGGAGCCTTTTATTGATGGAGCGAAAATAAAACCGCCTCGGGGGTTTCTTGGCCGGCCCGGGGTGTTTATGATCTTGGGACCACTAAAGTCATTTTGAAAATATTTCGGGGGTCGCTCGGCCGGTCCGGGAGTTTGACTCGGAGCCCCGAGACCATAGGACTTGAACCTCCTCGGAGGTTTCTCATACTGATCCGGGGGTGTCCTTATGATCGCGGGGCTACCAGAAAACTACCTCGGCGGTCGCTTGGCTGGCCCGAGTGATTTTTTAAGAAATTGAATGAAAAACTTCTTCTTTATTATTATTATTTTTTTGTACAGCATTGCCACATGGGTTTAGCTCAGGGCCACTTAGGACACAGGGCTTGAACCTCTGGAGGTTTCTTGTGCCGGTCCGGGGTGTCTGTGTCCCTTGGGGCGCTGAGGGATTAGAAAGTCAAATAAAAAGAAATATGCTAGATTATATGAAAAGAAACTTTGTTCTCAGAGTGTGGCATACTTAGCTTTCAAGGCTTTTTGCCTTTGCATTGTGTTTGGTGTCGATTAAGGGCTTGGGAGCTTTTCTTTTGGAGAAATTGGTCCATGCTGCTGACCTGGTACTTCAGCCCGCTAGTGGTCTGTCCTCGCTTGGGCGTCATCACTTGTCTATTGCTGAGGACGCTAACTCTTCCCTCGTCAGATGTCGACCAGCATCATTTAATATATGAGGGTTTTTTTTTTTTTTTTTTTTTTTTTCTTTTTTTTTTTTTTTTTTTGGATACTCTCCCTATTAGTTTCTTCTGCCGCAGTCACAGTATTGGAATCTAGCGACTTTTGGTGTCAGATTCTTGGTTTTTTGAAGTGGTGGAGAAGTTGCAAAGACCTTTTTCCGAAATCTGGTTTCCCTTCCCAAGTAACTGGGAACAATCCTCAGAAGCCTTCAATTGCTTAAAATCTTCTTCGACGTTATGCATGTAAGGGAAATCCTTTGCAAGCTCTCCCACCTCCTCCACAAGCTTGTGTCTACGTACACATGATTTGAGCTCATCCCGCTTTCGATCCAGAGGCTTACGTCCTGAATCCTCTTTCATAGCTTTTCGCCCTTGCATAGTGTTTTTCCTTTGAAGGAATTGGTCACCCTCAGTGCTGAAGTCTGAGAGCAGCTGGAACCGAATCTGCAAGAGGGCTCAGGCTCGGTTTGGCTCTTGGATGAAATAGACAAGAAGAGAGAGGAACAGAGAGGGTTTTGGTAGAGTCAGTAGTCGAAGCCTTTTATCTTCATCTTTCACCTTGCATTAATTGCATCAACACCTCTTGGCCTACTACCACCAGAAATTAAAATGCCTACAAATGCTTGGAGTGACGGGGTATGGATAATGTCCCAAGTTTGCCCCTTTTTGAAAATTATTCTTTTGACCATGTTGCAATCTACCTCCGACTGATTGTTGAACCTTTGACTAAGTTCTCTTCCAGCCGCCAGTGTTGTTCATCCAGATGCCTCCTTATCCCATGATTAAGGTCCTCTCAAGATGACTCAGGAGATGAGAAGAAAAAGGGAGACCGCAGTCTCTTGAAAGCTTCGTAGTGGCGGTGCTTATATGAAGCTTGATGGCGATAAGCTTCTCTATAAGGAGATTTCCCGTAGGTGAATCTCTGACTAACTGGTGCAGCTATCACGAGCGATGTGAGAAGCTTGGGCTGCTGCTGAATGGCCACCGAGCGTTGCTTCTGCGGCTTATGAACTGCTACATTCAAGGCTTGAACTTGTTGATTGAGGATGGCCAGTTGGTTAATTAGAGCAGCTGAGGCTGGTGGTGAAGGAGGAGCAGAGAGAGTGGTCCTCTGATGCTCAGTATGATGTGAATGCCCCCCAGCATGATTGGTGAGGACCTTCAGAATGCGCATCGCCACCATGGCTATCTTAAAGGGGACAAAGGCTTATAGCTCAGGAAGATAGAGCTTTCTTTCCTGCAGTGCGTGCCCCCCTTCCTGGCGCGCCAATCTGTTGATGCCCGGTCACTTTGAGTCGGCCTCCTTGAGCGTCGACCGTTCCCCCACAGAAATATCGGAGCCCTTCCTTTGTCTTCAAAGCCTGCAAGAAGTCCCACGGCCGGGTATTCCGGCGGAGACCCTCCGACGCTCAAGTTAGTGCTCTGGGCAACAGCCGTGAGCTTGAGAAAGCTCGAAAGAGAAAGAGTTAGAGAGCTCAGAATGAGCGTGTGTCTCTTTTTTTGAGTTACCTCTTACCTTCTTTATTCACCATTGTACTCTGTGTAGCTTGCTTGAGAAGTTTGAATCTTTGTCATCTAGTGGGAATGAGTCACGTGGGGCCTCATGATGGACCATGACTTTCGGGGCTCATTTAGTCTGAGTGGCTGAAGTGTTATGATGACTGAGTACTTTTGGTGGTGAAATGTCAGGGCTGACATCTGTGAGGCCCAAATGCTGCCACCTGTCAAGACTTTTATAATGAATGATAACTTTCGATAAAGCTTACCTCTTAGTGGAATGTCAGAGCTTTAGGCGCCCTCTGGTCAGAGACGGATGACCACTTAATTATCTCATTAAAGTAAGTGGCCATAATTTATTAATCCAGAAGATGACGTGGTGAACAGTCACTGTAGGGCCCGCGCGTGTCCGAGTTGGAAGTCACTAAGGAAGGGCCGCTGGGACTTAGGTCCGGCGAGGCCGTTATCGACTGAGGCCGGGGCCGCCTAGGACTGCTCGAGAGCCGCCAAGGGCCTCTTGGGATCACTGTGGCCGCCTGGGATTGTTTGGACTTGTGCGCGCATAAGGCCGGCTAGGATGCTCGTGGTAGAAAATAGGGGCCCCTTGGGACCTGTGCGGCCGCCTGGGAACGCTCGGGCCGCCTAGCCGGGAGAAGCCTTCGGGACCGCCTAAGATGAAGACGTTCCGAAGTTATTACCGAAGCACATTAACGTGCATGCATGGGGCCAAAAAGGGAGTCAATCGTGGCAACCATAAATGCACGTGGCCTTTAAAAGACCATAAAGCCCGACACATAAATGCGATAGGGCGCCGTGGTGATATTGGGAGTCTGAAACCGAAACCGCCTAGAAGGGTCGCCTAGAAAGGCCGCTCAGGACCTCCTCTACAGTCTCTCTCTCTCCTAATGGTCGTGACTTGACATTGAATGCTTATTCAATTGAATGCTCTCCAATAATGCCTTTGAGCAAGGGTTTTATAAGACCTATAAATGTCTCGGCACATAAATGCCGTTGAGGAGGCCTCGAGAGAGAGAGGCTGCCTAGAAATTATTGTGAGGAGGGGCCGCTTACTTATGAAGGGCCGCCTAGAATTTATCGTGAAGAGGGGCCACTTAGATATCGTGAGGAGGGGCCGCTTAGACATGAAGGGCCGCCTAGGATTTATCGTGAGGAGGGGCCGCTTAGATATAAAGGGCCGCCTAGGATTTATCGTGAGGAGGGGCCGCTTAGACATGAAGGGCCACCTAGGACTTATCTTTAGTCTCCGTATCATTAAATGCCGTCCATTGATTTGTCTATGGGACATTAATGACAAAAAGCGGTTCTTGGGAGAACCCACTCACATCACATAGCTTTTTTCCCTATTGTTCTCTCTCTCCATTATGACGGATGCTTGCTGTAGTATAACGAAATTAAATGTTCACTGCATCCTTAAAGAAAGAACCTGATAGGCCAGCGAGGCCGTCTAAGACCAGCCTAAAAAATTTTAAAAATTTTTATTTTTATTGTTCATGGGCCTGTTGACTGGCCCTATCAGGAACTTTCAACTAAAGCTTCTCCAAGTGCATCCCCCAGGGTCTCGTTCCTCGAGAGGTTCTCACCATGATGAGGCCATTGAAGAATTAAGGGAGTGTTTTTGAAATAGAAAATAAAGGAGATATTTTTTTATTTTTAAAAGTTATAATTAGAAAAAAATATGTTTAAAAAAATTTAATCAAAAAAATAATTTATGTTTAATCATGAGTTATCTTCTGAACTTATTCCAGAATTCAGAAATAAAAAGTTATTCTTTGATGACAGAATTGTAATTTAAAAAAATACTTATTTTTTTAGCTATTTTTTGAATAAATATTATCCTATATATTTATCCAAAAATAACTTTTGGAAGCCAAATACTACTTAAATATATCAAATCCACGTCAGGGAGGTCTTGTTAAATTCTGCACTTAACCATGCCTAATGCTGCTGCTTAACCAGTACTCTGTCACAGTATTCGTGCAAAAATTAAAATATTGATTCTGCTTGCCTTTTTTATCTTATGCTACTATATTCCTCCGGGATGTGGTGCATGTCCAAAGTACCATTGTTTTTCAGTGACTTCTCTTTTTTTTTTTTTTTTTTTTTTGTGGAAGCTGATGTTAGAGGAACTTCTTACTTTACGTCATGATCTCATTTTTTTACCATAAAAAAATGATATCATGACGTACCAAGGAAAAATAAATAATTAAGAAGGAATATTACTCTCAATTAAAAAAATAATATATTTGGCTCTAAAAAATTGGATAGCCCCTTCAAGATGAAAACAGCCTCCCTCGCCTGCTTCTCCCCTCTCCTCCCTTACTTCGGATCAAAACACCCTTAGATTCGATCATTTGAAGCTTGGTTGAAGAGATTTTCAACCTATAATCAAGTAATGGACAAGCAGCTAGCAATTTGGAAACGTTCTACGGTCGCAAAGGTTGGTTTATATCCCCGTTTTCGATTTTTTTTCGGTTCGTGAGTTGTTCGGCCCTGTGTGGCCAAACAGGTCAAATCTGTTCGACCACATAGGACTGAACTGAGTCAACATGTTCAGTCCTAGTTGGCCGAACAGATTCCTTATGTTCGGCCACATAGGGCCGAACAGAAGAATTTCTCTGTTCGGCCCAGCGTTCAGCCTGTTGGGCCGAACAAAATTAGTTATGTTCGGTCTTCTTAGCCGAACAGAGAGTCTCTGTTCGGTCAATCAGGGCCGAATAGAGACTCGGTCAAATATAAAGCGAGGGGGATGGAGGGGGGGAAAGGGATAGTTTAGGTATTTTCTAAAATTAGGAGGGCTACTGAATAATTTTGAGGGGCTACTGAGTAAATAAAAAAAATGGGGGGCTCCTGAGGAAAAGATGCAGGCAAATATCATTAATATAAAACAACTGTTTTAGAATCTCATTCAAAAAATAAGTTATCGGCTGAAGAAAGAAGAACCTTAGAACAATAAGCTATAGCTGATCACAGGCCAAACCAATTGCAGCTGAAATTTCAATAAAGGGATCTGAGCTTGTAGGTAAAAGTAGACGCAACAAGGGGTGGCGCAGAAAATTTCAACCAATAAACACCACTCTAGCAGCAGATTGGGGACGGACTGAACCATTAAAATTAATTTTCAAATACCATGGTTGTGGAGGTAACCACGAGAAAGAGGAATTTGAGATACCAAAGGGTCGATGAATGTGCTGCCCGATACAAGAGGTTGAAGATAAAAAACATTAGTCGATGGATTCTATAAATTCCAGGGTGATGAGGCCAGTGAACCCCCATGGGCAACATTAACGGTGATCGCACTGGGGCCGAACCCCCCGATCGGCCCATCCTCGTTGGCCTTGGCCTATCCTTCTCGGCCCCCAATGTCGGCCCTCAAAGTCAGCCTCTTCCACTCGGCCTCCTCGATGATGGCCTCCTCTACTCGGTCCGGCCTTCCCAAGGCGGCCCCGACTTCCTAGCGGTCCTAGGTGGCCCCGGCTTCAAAGCGGCTCTAAGGCAACCTCAGCTTCCTAGGCGGTCCTAGGTGGCTGATATGAACCTCGCCGATAAAGCGACAAAACCTGATATCAAATTTGAAATCGAACCCTAGAATCTTCAAAGCACAAGTTTGTTGAGTCAAACTTGCCTTAGAACCAAAACTCTGATACCAAATCATATGAAACTTGCCGATAAGGCGATGAAACCGATACCAAATCTAAAATCGAACCCCAAGATCT
The DNA here is from genome assembly GCA_900491605.1 of Calamus simplicifolius. Taxonomy (NCBI): domain Eukaryota; kingdom Viridiplantae; phylum Streptophyta; class Magnoliopsida; order Arecales; family Arecaceae; genus Calamus; species Calamus simplicifolius. Next base: position 719,816 of record UESW01004712.1, on the reverse strand, counting down.
TCAAAGCACAAGTTTGTTGAGCCAAACTTGCCTTAGAACCAAAGCTCTGATAACAAATGATATGAACCTCGCCGACAATGTGACGAAACCCGATGCCAAATCTGGAATCGAACCCCAGAATCTTCAAAGCACAAGTTTGTTAAGCCCTGGCCCGTTACCTAGCAAGGTAAGAACCAAAGATTATGAATAGAAAGATGTCACACCTAGAATCTCAATAACGCTCAAGAACTCTAGATGATAAGTCGGTTGTTTGAACGCTACAAGAATTAACTTGATAAGTTCAAGAGTCTTCTTAAGAAAATAAGAACACAAAAACCTCAAAATACTACATCTTTGATAATCTCTCTCTAATAAAACCAAAAGGGTTTACAATATATAGGAGTCGAGTCTGCTAACTTGGAAAGTAGACAAATCCTTTCCAAGAGGGAAAGAATGATGCAAATGGAGCTACACTCAAGCATGATTGGCATTCTCGTGATCCTTTGTCTCTTCCAAGTGAGCCAACTTGTCAGATTTGTAATCTCGGCATACTTTTCTATTTGTGGATGCACGATTTCTAGCCATTCTTGGAGGCCAACTTATCAGATTATAATCTCGGCATACTTTCATATTTGTGGGTGTACGTTTTCTAGCCATTCTTGGAGGCCAACTTATCGGATTGTAATCTTGGCATACTTTCTATTTAGGGGCGCATATTTTTTAGCCATTCTTGGAGGCCAACTTGTCAGATTGTAATCATTTTCTAGCGTGATTATAATCTAACAAGTTGGCCTCCAAAAATGGCTAAAAATCGTGCGCCCACAAATAGAAAAGTATGCCAAATTAAAAATCTGACAAGTTGGCCCACTTGAAAGAGACAAAGGATCACGAGAATGCCAATTATGCTTGAGTGTAGCTCCGTTTGCATCATTCACCCCCTCTTGGAAAGGATTTGTCCTCAAATCCTTTTATTTTGATATTCTCGCACTACTATAAAAAGTTAAATAGACTACTTTAGGTATTGAAAAAAGACTATATTTTTCATAAAAAATGTAGTCTAATATTTTAGACTATATTTTCATAATTTTTTTATAAATTAAAAGACTACATTTTTTATTAAAAATGTAGTCTTATATTATCTGATAATATAAAAAGACTACATTTTTTAATAAGATGTCTTATATTATTTGATAATATAAAAAGACTACGTTTTTAATTAAGATGTAGTCTTATATTATCTAATAATATAAAAAGACTACATTTAATTAAGATATAGTTTTATATTATCTGATAATATAAAAAGACTACGTTTTAAATTAAGACGTAGTCTTATATTATCTAATAATATGTAAAAAAGACTACGTTTTTAATTAAACGTAGTCTTATATTATCTGATAATATAAAAAGACTATATTTTTATTAAGATATAGTCTTATATTATCTTAAAACATAAAAGACTACAGTCTAATATAAAACTAAAAATTTATCTTTTTCCTCCTTCTAATTTACTTCCCTTCTTTTTTTAAACGAAACCCTCCATGCCCAAAGTTAATTTCTTTCTTCCATCCGCAGTTTTGTTGATTAGGGTTTTGTTTGAGGAGACCCTTCCCTTGGAGCTCTCTTCCTCCTCCTCCCTTCCCCTCTCTGTGTTTTCCATCTGTTGGTGGAGCCTTGCCGGAGACGGGTGGCTAGTTTTGGGGCTGGCAGCAGAGGAAATCGAAGCAGGTAAAAGCTGCATGTTTTTTCTTTGTTAATCTTCCCTACTAATAAGAAAATCAGCATATCACTCATAATCCATGCCAGCAGAGCCCTCCAAGTTGGAGCTCATCTTATTCCCGCCGGCCTCGCCAACGATGATGAGGTACGCATGGAGCGGAAGGCGCGGGCAAGGGCAGTGGCCACGGCGCTGGCGTCCACCACCCCCCTTCACGAGCAGCAGACTCCTCCGCTCATCTCTTGAGTGCCTCAAACATGAGCTCGGGCTCGTGCTGCATCGCTTGCAGGACGTCCGCACACGACAGCCCTAGCACCACCCACGTCACCGCGAAGCAGTGCGGCCCATTGCTCTGCGTGACCCGCACAACGCTCAGCCCCCTGATCAGGTTGTGCAGCCCCCCGAGCACCTCCTGGTAAGCCCTGCCCAAAAACATGCCGAGATAGTAACCCCCCTCCTTGCGGCCGCCACCCCCGAACTCATGCAGCGGGAGGTTCGACCTCCCACCAATGAACCAGTTCATGTTGCTCATTGTCGCACGTCAGGTCTGACAGTACCCCTTCCACCCCTGGCCGTTGGTCGAGCCGGTGGATTGGCACAATAGGAAACAGTTGTCCGATCGCCCAGTATTCCGGAATCGAGTTGAAGAGAGAGAGATTCACATGGTACATCTTCATCAGATTAGCCTTGTCGATCCTATTCACCACCAGCTCGCAGAGCCTGTCAACTGTTGTCAGGTGCTCAAGCTCGAGTAACCCGTCCTTGAACTACTCGACACATTTCCTCTTCAACTGATCCACGTAAATCAAGCACTTCTCGCAATCAAACTGGAAGGCGGCCGCCATCATATTTTGATAGTCGCTGCACACATCATCAGGCAGGTCTTCTAGGAAATAGGATAGGCCGGGCCCAAAGGCAGCACTCTACTGGTAATGAGAAGAGAGCATTATCACTCTACTGGCAAGAAAATCAGCAGCTCTAAAATATTTTTAATGAGATTTTTAGGTACTCCTGATCCCTCCAATAACATGCTTTATTTTAAGTTATATCTTTCATTGCACCTACAAAGGAAAATTCTATTAGCAAGACACAGAGCTCAACTGTAACCAGCCACTCTTCATATCTGCCAGCATGTTGCAAAACCATTCGAGGTTAAGAAAGCTTGTTACTGTATAAATGCACTAAATCTTGTGGTTGAGCTATTAAGACTACCCTAAGGGACAATGAGTTGTTCACATATTTTATTGCAGTGCAATATTTATCATATTTTTTATTTTCATACTAGGAATTGTATTGAAAAACCCCAAACGTGGTTGTCGAGTGAGGGGTGTTGGAGGCATGGTTACCCCTACAACATATTTCAATCTTTCGAAAAGAACAAAAACAAGTGAAATCTTACAACATTTGTTAGAAGAACAAAGAAAATTGAACCAACAACAAAGAGAAGATGCTAAGGAAAGAAAATCATTACTTGATCAGCTACGTCAACTTCATGAAGAAAATATAAAGTTGAGAGAAATTCCTAAAATTGCTCTCAATATGTTTCAAACAAAGGTAGCTGCTACTCATTTAAAAAACTGCATCCAAATAAAATTGTTGCTGATTCTGATATAAAAAATAATGCAAGTATAGACTTTGTTGTCATTGGACAAAGAGACATGCAAAAGGTATGTTAATATTTACTTATATTTATAGTATTTTATTTAAATTCATAGTACTTTATTTTTTTAATATTATTGCTTTGAAGAAAAACCATGCAAATTGGCAGTAGGATCTATTAATATATAATTGGATATGGTATAATGATTGATAATGTAGCACCAAACTATGTTGTACATGGAGTTCCTTTGGGTGATCAAAATTATGTGTATCTATTGATATTTGTTTTGACGGTAATGCTCTCCTTCCAATAACAATTGGTGATGATCCTGTGAAAGTTAAAGATTTTATTGGTTCTCACGTTGCATGGCTTCGATCATTAATTATTGATGATCAAGTCAAGGTATCTGAAACTTTTTAACTTATCCATAAATTTGTGATTAATTTATATTGATAAACTATTTGCTATGTAGCATTTATGAATTGAATTTCATTATTATTAACAGGCTAAGATTGTCCGACAAAAGTTACATATAGAAAACAAAGAAAAGGGTCCATGGAGTTTGTTATATTTAAAGAATCACATTGCAAAAAGTTTGGGAGATACAAATACAATAATTATGGTATTGGATGATGGTGTCTTTGGTTATGAACAGTCTGTTATATTATTTGAGAAGATATCGATAATTTTTGCTTAATGGAGAAGATTACTTCTAGTTGTACTGTGCTATATATGAGATAATAAGATATTTTTATATTTTTTGTATTTCATATGCAATTACTATATGTTACAAGTTTTTGATAAAAACTATGGGATTGAATAATTTGATTTGTGTAGCTATTTGCACAACCAACTCAAGAAATCAAGACTGCTCAACATGTATGGCTTCATAGACCCTGGACTGATCTCTATACACTCTGGATCGACTGGAGCACGATCAGATTTGATTGCTAAAAGATTAGAGCGTTGTTATGTGGATCAATTATTTATAGCTTCTTATAACTCTGGATAAGTGATTTTTTTAATAAAAATTGATATATTTGATATTAAGTTGTTGATTATTATTATTATGTTTATGAAGGGATCACTGGTTCTTGATGGTTATTGACCCTCATGGGGACAAAGTGTATTTTTGTGATTCTTTTGGACATTCAATGGAAAAAGAATTGAAGGTATTATTAATATGCAAGTATTTATTTCTTTTTAATTTATAGTAATTTGCTTGGATTATACATTTGAGTCTCATACTATTATTATATTTTGTTAATTAGCGCACTCAAAATATACAGTGCTAAAACTGACCGAGTTGCAAGAAAAATACTTACTTGGGAGTCAATTAAGGTATATTGAGTTGCACATTCTTTTTAATAATTCATAAATTAAATCTTATTTATTTGAATCTTATAAAACTTTTAAATTTATTTGTCAAGTGTCCTAACCAACCATCAGGTGTTGAATGTGGCTATTATATCATCATGTAATGAAGGAGATCATTGAGAATTATATCATTTCAACCGATGAAAAGGTAGGTTATTATTGCATACGTGATTCATATAAATAGTACTTTTTATGATTTTAGATTTTTATGTCATGTATTATTTAGTGCTCTTTTTCTGAGTAACTTATGTGAAAAGGTATGTTATTATTGCGTACATGATTCATATAAGTAGTACTTGTTATGATTTTAGATTTTTATGTCATATGTTATTAGTGCTCTTTTCTGATTAACTTATGTATATATACAGTTTAGCGAGAAAAAAACTTATAAACAAGAAGAGATTGACATTATGCATGGAGAATCGGTCAAGTACTTGCAAGGTTTCATTTGAAGAACTATTATGGAAACGTTTATTGAAGTTTGGATTATCTAAAAATGTTATGGATGTTTGTATGACAGTATTGGATATTTCAATTCAATATATTTGAGATTTTTTGAAATTGAAAGTATATGTTTGTATGATAGTATTGGATATTTCAATTCAATATTTTTAAGATTTTTTGGAATTGAAAGTATATATTTGTATGACAGGATTGGATATTATACTATATTTTTAATATAAAAATGTAGTCTAAATATACAAAATAGACTACATTTTCTGATGAAAAAGTAGTCTAAATATATTTAAAGACTATATTTTTTTGCCTTTTAACTACAGTTTCTGATAAATACATAGTCTAAATATATTTAAAGACTACGCTTTATTGACTTTTAACTACATTTTCTAATAAAAACATAGTCTAAATGTATTTAAAGACTACGTTTTTTGACTTTTAAGTACAATTTCTAATAAAAACATAGTCTAAATGTATTTAAAGACTATGTTTTATTAACTTTTAACTATATTTTCTGATTTAGATATATTTAAAGGCTACATTTTTTGACTTTTAACTATAATTTCTGATAAAAACATAGTCTAAATGTATTTAAAGACTACGTTTTATTGACTTTTAACTATTTTTTGATAAAATTATGTCTAAATGTATTTAAAGCACTACAAGAAAAATTAAATATAGCGACGCCCAAATGCGTCACTAATGCGTCGCTAAACAAGCTATAGCGATGCATTAGCGACGCAATAAAGGCATCGCTAAAATGTTCATTGCAATTTTAATTTGTCGCAATTGCATCGCTTAACAGCGACTTCTGCGACGCCCTAAATGCATCGCAATATATTGTGACGCAAACTAAATGCGTCGCTACTTTAAAAATAAATTTTTAAAAATATTTGCGACAAAAATATCGTCGCAATTGCGTAGCTAATTAATTATTTATTTTTTAAAAAAATTAAATAAAATAATTTTTAATATATTAAATTAATTGTGATCAAATTATTTTTTAAAAAATAAAATAAATTTAATTTTTAATTTTTTAAAATAATTGCGATGACCCTAAATGTGTCGCTACTTTAAAAATATTTTTTTAAAAATATTTGTGATAAAAAATCTTATCGTAATTGCGTCGCTAATTAATTAAATTATTTTAAAAAAATTAAAATAACATAATTTGTAATTTTTTTAAAATTAATTACGATAGAAAATAGCATCGCTAATTAATTAATTTATTTATTAAAAAAATAAAGTAAATTTATTTTTAATTTTTAAGTAATTAATTTATTTATTTAAAAATAAAATAATATAAAATAAACTTGCTAATACAATGTAATTGCTAATACAATTGACCAAAACAATCATTACAAAATTTTTAAAAATTGATAAAAATTTATTTTATTAATTATTTAAAATTTTCATATACAAAACAGAAAAAATAAAAAATACATCAAGTAGTGAAAAAAAAAACATCATGTATCTGCAGGCGGCTGTGGAGGCTGCGGAGGCTGATTGAACCTGCGACAGAGACGAACTAAATCTGCATCTGACGCATCTGGTCTCTCATCTCTGCAAGCTCCTTCCGAACCTCCTGGCGAACTTTCTCCTTGATAGATCTTCGGATGTCGTCTATCTGCTCGGAAGGAATATCACCAGAACCACGAGAACTGGAGCCCTGATGGGGAAAATATATGGAAGCTCTGGTGCCCAAACCATAGACCCTACGGTCTCGCGGCTGGGCACCAACAGCCTCCAAAAACACACGTCGACTCTCCTCTGGTGAGAGTTCGACGGGCGCCCCCCATCAGTGGAGTCGACCTGCGAAGCCTGAGACTGAAGCTCCTCGACTCGTGCCTTTGATTATAAAATCAATGATAAATGAATTAATATATAAAGCTGAATAAAATATTAGAAATTAAACAAATAAATATAAATCTAATTTCTTACCCCAACCTCCCGTGATCGTGTATCGACCAGGAACCGTCCTTCCTGTGTGTGTCGCCCTGAATAGACGAAACTCACCAGGATCTCTGCCCTCCTGCTCGGACTATAAAAGCAGAAGAAAATATAAATGCAAGTATTTATAAATGACTAAATTAGTATTTAAATTATTTATGTTTTCTTACCATACGCGCCTGTGCTCCTGAATAGAAATGGAACCCGCAGTGTGACAGGAGAGGCCCGTGCCACGACCGCCCTTCTCAGATCGGCGGTTCGTGCTGGCTGATGCGGACCTCCTGATCATGCCTCGGACTGCCACGCCTGCTGCCAGCTAGCCCAAATACCCTCTGGCACATGCCCTGGACGGTCACCCGAACTCCTCCAACGATAAAGCATGTCGGAGTATCGGCGTGCCGCAAGAGCATTCCATGCTGCCCTAATGGGCATCATGGATGGTAGGGTCCCACGTAAACTTTTTTGCATTGAAATAACAGTTAGTTTCACAATATATTAAGATTAGAAAATTTTATATCAGTTATAAAATATATTTAAAAAGTTTACCTGAAACTCTGAAAAATAAAACTCCCTCGTGGCCGCAGATAGATGGTGCCAATCGTAGCCACTGGGATCAACACGGCTCTGAAATATAGAGCTGATCCGGCTCGATACAGTATGCTGCTCAATAAAACTGTTAAAAAAATTAATTAAAATAAGTAATTAACTTAAAAACATAAACATATAGTTACAATTAGTATATACTTACAGCCCATCGGCATCCAATCGAAGTACGGTGCGACCGACCAAAGAAGAACTCTCAGAGGTCTGTGTCGATCGGGTAGAGAAAATACTGGATGAGCATCGATGCTGGAGAGGCGGAAGTCCATGCGTCAGGGCTGGTAGTGGGATGTGACGCAGCAGGGCTATATCCGTCAGGGTAGATCTACCTCAGTCCGTCATACTGTAAATACTAAAGATTAATGCAATGCAATATAATTACGAATAATTAATAAACATACAAAAATTTAACACTTATAAAAATAAATCGAAATTGAATGAACCTATATCTTTAATCAGTGTCATTTGTTTCGTGAAATGTTGGTTCAACATCCGATGTCGTATCGGACTATGATTCAGTTTCATTATCATCGGAAGGAAACCGAACATTTGCATCCTCAATTTCTTGGACATCACCATTTGGATCTCTAAGTGATGTTTCAGGAGCCCTTGTGTCGTCCTCAATTGCATGCATTTCCATCTCATCCTCTTGAAATGCAGGGCACTCAGTTGATTGACTTGATGAACTCTCATCTAATATGATTGTTGAACGTGGAACGATTTTAGAAACAGCCCACCAATCTCGCTTGTCGTTGCGCAAACTTGGATATCCACAGTAAAATACTTGCTGAGCTTGGGATGCAAGAATGAATGGTTTATATTTCTGCAATCTTCGACGATGGTTTACTTCAACTAGATTGTAGTCGTTATGAACCCTTTTACCGACAGGAATTGTCAGATCAAACCAATCACAACGAAACAATACAGTTCGTTTCATAGGCCAACCGGAATATTCAACTTCGACCACCTCTACTAACTTTCCGTAATAATCATGTATATTTGCTCCAGCACTTTCTCCTTTAACACATACGCCCCAATTCTGCGTCCCTCTTGAAGATGCTAGTCGTTCAATTTGAAATTTGTATCCATTAACAAAATAGCCAGTATAGGTAGTTACGGTCTTCAATGGCCACTGCGCCAGACATTTAATGAAAATATTGTCGGTTGTAAACCATGGACCGTTTACCTATAAATTAATAAGCTATTACAATCAATTCAAAAAATAAAAGCCATTATTGTAATTGATTGAGTGATAGTACTCACAAATTCATAAAACCAATAAGCAAACTCCGTTTCTAACTTCTGCCCAATGGCAAATTGACTGATGCTGGGATCCATCTGTCGTTGTCTATCACAATACATCCTTAAGGGATTATAACAATTAAAACTTCTGTTAGCAATTAAATAGTATGGTATTTTACAATTTAAAGTAGAAGTTCTAATTAAGCAATTAATGAGTGTACATATACTTACTGAATGTATGGGTCGACTTCTCTACAGTTCATTAGGATATAATAATGTGTTGCATTATACTCCACATCGCTTAATTGTCTTGACTTCTGCCTCCAAATGAACGGCCGATACTTTTAAATATTGATATTCTACCGTCAGTAGGTTCTCCTTCGTCCACACATATGTCATTGTTACGACCAAGATTGCGGGTCCTCGTATGAACGTGACCCTCAAAGTAATGCGAGGCAAAAGCTGAAACTTCTTCAACCAAGTGTGCATTGCATATAGAACCTTCAACCCTTGCCTTATTCCGCACATTATTTTTTAACTTCTTAAAATACCTATATGTAAAGTTGAAAATATAAATAAACCAACTTCCTTGCATAAATAAAATAGTATTTGAAATGTCAACATGTATTACTGATTTTGGTGTTTACCTCTCGAAAGGATACATCCAGCGATACTGCACGGGACCAGCTATACGTGCTTCGTATGGCAAGTGAACCGGTAAATGCTCCATTGAGTCAAAAAAACTTGGAGGAAATATTCGCTTTAGCTTGCATAAAATAATTAGAATTTCCTCCTCAAGCCTTTCCATGGATGCAGAAGTAATGACTGCGGCAGATAACTCCTTAAAGAACAAGCTGAGCTCTGTCAATGCCTTCCATACATGTTGCGGAAGCAACTCACGAAAAGCTATGGGCAATAACCGTTGCATGAAAACATGACAGTCATGACTCTTCATGCCAAACAACTTGAGCTTATGCATGTCCACACACCTACCGATATTTGAAGCATAACCATCAGGAAATTTTAATCTCTAATCAGTTACATAAAACTTCTCGTAAATTTTTGTCAAGAGTGTAACAGGCTTTAGGATAGGTCCGTCAGCATTCCTTCTCAAATCACCTCTTCTGCAATACTGATTAAGTTCTTCTCTCGACTTTGCAGTGTCTTTGGTTTTTCCGGGATGTTTAGTACCGTGTTAAATATGTTATCAAAGAAATTTTCTCAATATGCATAACATCCAAGTTGTGCCGGATGAGATTTATGCTCCAATACGACAAATCCCAAAAATGCTCCGCTTCTTCCAGTTATGTTCTTTACATATACGGCCATTTATTCTATCTACATCTGGTTCCCAAGCATACCTCAACCCCAAATGCTCTATAGTATCAAATATATCTGTGCCAGACCTAACCGGTTCGGCGAATTTTGTGACTGCTTTGTTCTTCCGGAAGGCGATCAAGTTCCGCCTATAAGGATGATTTGAAGGCAAGAACCTTCTATGATTATCAAACCATGACTGCTTACCACTCTTCTGCAATGTAAATGCATATGAATCATACATGCAATGAGGGTATGCCAGACGCCAGAAGTGCTCCAACCAGACAACATTGCATATGCCGGAAAGTCACTGATTGTCCACATCAAAGCAGCTCTCATGATGAAATTTTGTTTCATAGAAATGTCGTAGGCTATGACTCCTATTTCCCACAATATTTTCAATTCGGCTACCAGTGGTTGTAAGAAGACATCAATCTTCTCTTTTGGATTTGATGGTCCTGGAACCAAAACTGTCAAAAATATTGCAGTATCTTTCATGCACTTCCACAGTGGAAGATTATATACAGTCAGTATTACAGGCCAACATGAATATTGTTGCCCCGCTTGACCAAACGGTTGGAAGCCATCGGTACAAAGACCTAATCTCACATTCCTTATTTCTTCTACGAAATCAGGATGATTTTCATTGAAATGCTTCCAAGATTTTGAATCCTCAGTTTCACCATGACAGTTCCAAATATCGTACCAGGAACAAACCCTTTTTACACAAGTGCACCTTCACAGTTTCAACATCTCTATAGGCTTTATTTTGACACTTGCATAAGTTGCAGGGGCACCTGATCCTAGGCCCATCCATCCATTCGGGTTGACTACATGCAAATGCTATAAATTCTTCCAATCCATTCAGAAAATCTAGATTAAGCAACCCATCTTTTAACCTTACATATATCCACGAGCGAGCCCCTCTCATTTTTGACCAAGTTATACAATTCCTGGTAAACCATTAAAGGAGACAACGGTATAATTTTGCATTAGTCATTATAGCAATATATTAATTCTTTTACACATCTAAGTTAAATAACAAATATTATGCCTCTTTAATTATACCAATAAATCAAGGCCGGGCCATGGCTACATCCTTGACGTGCTATCCAGGACGAGGCCCAGGACCGGGGTCCGTTCAATCATTAGACTTCACAAGTAAGCAAGTGTCCTAAATGAATTCCACTTTCACTCCACTAGGACTTAGGTAAGGCCCTATCACATTCAAGTGAGATATGTTATTCTGCTCGAAATTATCATCGTTTACGTTGAAATTTCGGCAGCAATTCCCCTTATGTTCTCCTAAATGTGTGGCTTATATGCCACACTAGGAGAACGTATGAGGATATACAAACTGCAAGCTCAACTAACGATGACGAATAGCAGACAAACATATCACAAAAATAATCTCAAACTGTCCACTAGGACAATTTGAGAATTTGCAAGACTAAGTCTTACAAAGTCTCAAACGGGTCTAAAGGTTATAGTGCTGTGACAAATAATATAAAAATCAAAGAACAAACTTGACATAGTATGTATGACATATGGATTTACTTTAGATAAGTAAAATGGATTCAACCTAGCCTAAACTAAATCTGATTCAATCTAATAGCTCAACTCGATTGCCCGCAAATCTTACACCATCTCAGCTCTAAGTGTTCACCCCAATATATCATACAATTGTTCAAGCAATAATCGATCTTATTAACTGGGAGCCCAAGGCCACGCAATAACTTCTTCATTGAGTAGAAACTGCCTGCTACAACATTATGATTTGGCAAAAGCATTGAATTCCTTTTCTGATAATCGATGTTTCGCCTTAATATTCAACAACCGAGCAGCCATAGACAATTAGGAATGACTCTCACAACCAGGATATAATTCTTGATTTACAGAACACAACATATCATAAAATTGTTGTGCATCTGGATTTGGTTCTTCCATAAATGTATTTTGATTAAATTTGTTACCCGATGCATTCATCACCATTTCTTCGTATGTGTTTAAATTCACAAATGGTTCGTCAATAGGATTTGACACTTCTTGGCTAGTGACAACTGCAAACATTTCCTCAGTTTCACTATGACAGTTCCAAACATCGTACCCAAGAACAAACCCCTTTTTACACAAGTGCACCTTCACAGTTTCAACATCTCTATAGGCTTTATTCTGACACTTGTGTAAGTTGCAGGGGCACCTGATCCTAGGCCCATCCATCCATTCGGGTTGACTACATGCAAATGCTATAAATTCTTCCAATCCATTCAGAAAATCTGGATTAAGCAACCCATCTTTTAACCTTACATATATCCATAAGCGAGCCTCGCTCATTTTTGACCAAGTTATACAATTCCTGGTAAACCATTAAAGGAGACAACGGTATAATTTTGCATTAGTCATTATAGCAATAGATTAATTCTTTTACACATCTAAGCTAAATAACAAATATTGTGCCTCTTTAATTATACCGATAAATCAAGGCTGGGCCATGGCTACAATCCTTGACGTGCTATCCAGGACCGAGGACCAGGACCGGGGTCCGTTCAATCATTAGACTTCACAAGTAAGCAAGTGTCCTAAATGAATTCCACTTTCACTCCACTAGGACTTAGGTAAGGCCCTATCACATTCAAGATTATTTTATGAGATATGTTATTCTGCTCGAAATTATCATCGTTTACGTTGAAATTTCGGCAGCAATTCCCCTTATGTTCTCCTAAATGTGTGGCTTATATGCCACACTAGGAGAACGTATGAGGATATACAAACTGCAAGCTCAACTAACGATGACGAATAGCAGACAAACATATCACAAAAAATAATCTCAAACTGTCCACTAGGACAATTTGAGAATTTGCAAGACTAAGTCTTACAAAGTCTCAAACGGGTCTAAAGGTTATAGTGCTGTGACAAATAATATGAAAAATCAAAGAACAAACTTGACATAGTATGTATGTCATATGGATTTACTTTAGATAAGTAAAAATGGATTCAACCTAGCCTAAACTAAATCTGATTCAATCTAATAGCTCAACTCGATTGCCCGCAAATCTTACACCATCTCAGCTCTAAGTGTTCACCCAAATATATCATACAATTGTTCAAGCAACAATTGATCTTATTAACTGGGAGCCCAAGGCCACGCAATAACTTCTTCGTTGAGTAGAAACTGTCTGCTACAACATTATGATTTGGCAAAAGCATTGAATGCCTTTTCTGATAATCGATGTTTCGCCTTAATATTCAACAACCGAGCAGCCATAGACAATTAGGAATGACTCTCACAACCATGATACAATTCTTGATTTGCAGAACACAACATATCATAAAATTGTTGTACATCTGGATTTGGTTCTTCCATAAATGTATTCTGATTAAATTCGTTACCCGATGCATTCATCACCATTTCTTCGTATGTGTTTAAATTCACAAATGGTTCATCAATAGGATTTGACACTTCTTGGCTAGTGACAGCTGCAAACATTTCCTCAATTTCACCATGACAGTTCCAAACATCGTACCCAGGAACAAACCCCTTTTTACACAAGTGCACCTTCACAGTTTCAACATCTCTATAGGCTTATTCTGACACTTGCGTAAGTTGAAGGGGCACCTGATCCTAGGACCATCCATCCATTCGGGTTGACTACATGCAAATGCTATAAATTCTTCCAATCCATTCAGAAAATCTGGATTAAGCAACCCATCTTTTAACCTTACATACATCCATGATCGATCCAAGCCATGATCCCAGTCGCCGACGATCGATCTCGGACCATTGCGATCAATTTGATCGGCGACGATCCGATGGTTGCGATCGATCCAAGCCATGATCTTGATCGCTGATGATCGATCTCGGACCGTTGCGATCAATCCGATCGGCGACGATCCGACGGTTGCGATCGATCCAAGCCATGATCCCGGTCGGCGACGATCGATCTCGGACCGTTGCGATCAATCCGATCGGCGACGATCCGATGGTTGTGATCGATCCAAGCCATGATCCCGGTCGGCGACAATCGATCCGACGTATGTAACAAAATTAAATTTTTTAAAACAATTGCGACGTATTTCATTGCGTCGCAATATTTTATTTTTAATTTTTTTATCTTTTAATTATATTTTATAAAATGTAATCTTTTTAAAAAAAAAATTTGATGCATTTTTTGCATCGCTAAATTAAAAATTAATTTTTTTATTTCTGGTTTATTGCATCATTAATGCGTCGCTATTTAACATAATTAATTTTTTTAAAAAAATGGCAACGCAATGAGTTGTGTCGCAATATTTTATTTTATAATTATATTTAATAAAAATTAATTTTTCTTAAAATAATTGCGATGCACCTTATTGCATCGCAATGTTTTATTTTTTAAAAAAATTGCGATGCAATACTTGCGTCGCAAAGTTAAAAATTATTTTTTTTTAATTTTTTGGTTTATTGCATCGCTAATGCGTCGCTATTTAATATAATTAATTTTTTAAAAAAAACATTGCGACGTAATGAAATGCGTCGCAATATTTTTATTTCATAATTTTATTTTATAAATATTAATTTTTCTTAAAATAGCGATGCACTATTTGCATCGCTAAATTAAAATTTAATATTTTTTTAATTTTTTGAGCAATTGCGTCGCTAAATGCATCGCTATTTTTGTTGTCGCTAAGGCATCGCAATTTGGTCACAATTTAGCGATGCAAAAATACGTCGCTAAATTTGTGTCGCTATCTTAGTATTTTCTTGTAGTGAAGACTACATTTTTTGACTTTTAACTATAATTTTTAATAAAAATATAGTCTTTTGTATAGTTATAGACTACATTTTCTGATAAAAACGTAATCTAAATGTATTTAAAGACTTCGTTTTTCGACTTTTAACTTAGTCTAAAAACGTAGTCTAAACAAGGGACTTTTAACTATACTCACACTTTTAACTATACTCACCTAGACTATGGTTCAAAAAACATAGTCTATATATAAAAGACTATGTTTTTTAAATGTAGTCTAATTAAAAAATCATTGTAGTGTCACCACTCTTGCCTTTTTTTATTCCTTCTTTCTTTTCCTTCTTTTCTTTCTTTTTTTTAAATTCAAACTCAACACGACAGGACTAAGATCATAAGAACAAAAGAAACATAATAGAACAAAGAACAAGAAAATGCACAAAGGAACAAGAAAGGAATGAAACAAGAACAAGATAATACAAAATAAGATTTGAACTTTGATGCTATTTTTTTTGGATATCAAGGAAACAAGAATTAAAAGAATAAACAAACTTGCCTCAAAGCCAAGGCTCTGATACTAAATGATATGAACCTCGCCGATAAGGCGACAAAATCTGATACCAAATCTGGAATCGAACCCCAAGATCTTCAAAGCACAAGTTTGTTAAGCCAAACTTTCCTTAGAACCAAAGCTCTGATACCAAATGATATGAACCTCACCGACAAGGCAATGAAACCCGATACCAAATCTGGAATCGAACACCAAGATCTTCAAAGCAAAAGTTTGTTAAGCCTTGATCCATTACCTAGCAAGACAAGAACCAAGGACTGCGGATAGGAAGACGCCACACCTAGAATCTCAATAACGTTCAAGAACTCTAGATGATAAGTCGGTTGTTTGAATGCCACAAGAATTAACTTGATAAGTTCAAGAGTCTTCTTAAGAAAATAAGAACACAAAAACCTCAAAACACTACATCTTTGATCTCTCCTAATAATCTGCCAATAAAACCAAAAGGGTTTACAATATATAGGAGTCAAGTCTGCTAACTTGAAAAGTCCATAATGACATTTTTCAAGCTGAAATTAATCCTAAAAATTGGCTAAAAATATTCAGAAATAAAAGATAAGGTAACTAAAAATGTCATCCCTCAAAAGGTGCCCACAAATTACATATATGAGGCTCGTAAATAGGAAGGTATGCCAAGATTACGAATCTGACAAGTTGGCCTCCATGAATGGCTAGAAAATGTGTGCCCACAAATAGAAAAGTATGTCGAGATTACAATATGACAAGTTGGCCTCCAAGAATGGCTAGAAGACATGCGCCCACAAATAGAAAAGTATGCCGAGATTATAATCTGACAAGTTGGCCTTCAAGAATGGCTAGAAATCGTGTGCCCACAAATTAAAAAGTATGCTAAGATTACGAATCTGACAAGTTGGTCCGCTTGGAAGAGGCAAAGGATCACAAGAATGCCAATCATGCTTGAGTATAGCTCCGTTTGCATCATTCTCCCCCTCTTGGAAAGGATTTGTCCTCAAATCCTTTTGTTTTAATGTTTATCAGTGGCCCCAGGCCTAGCCTCCAAGGCAACCCTGGCTTCCTAGGCGGCCCCAGGTGGCCCCAGCTCCAAGGCAGCCCCGACCTTCCCAAGGCGGCCTCAGTCTCCAGAGTCAGCCCCGGCCTTCCCAAGGCGGCCTCAGTCTCCAAAGTTAGCCCCGCCTTCCCAAGGCGGTCTCGATCTCCAATGTCGGCCCCAGCCTTCCCAAGGCGGCCTCAATCTATGGAGTCAGCCCCAGCCTTCCCAAGGCAACCTCAGTCTCTGGAGTCAGCCCCAGCCTTTCCAGCGTCGGCCCCAACACCGACTCCATAGTCGGCCCCAGTACCGACTCCAAAGTCGGCCTCACCGACTCCACAGTTGGCCCTAGTACCGACTCCAAAGTTGGCCTCCTCTACTCGGCCTCTCCGACTCCAGCGTCGGCCCCAACCGACTCCAAAGTCGACTTCACCGACTCCAGCATTGGCCCCAGTGCCGACTCCATAATTGACCCCAGTACCGGCTCCAGCGTCGGCCCAATCGACCCTAGCGTCGACTGCACTTGCCCCAGCATCGGCCTCACCGACTCCAGCGTTGGCCCAAGCACTGACTCCACAATCGGCCCTAGTACCGGCTCCAGTCAGCCCAACCGACCCCAGCGTCGGCCTCACCAACTCCAGCGTCGGTCCCAATACCAACTCCAAAGTTGGCCTCACTGACTCTAACGTCAGCCCCAGCACCGACTCCACAGTTGGCCCTAGTACCGGCTCCAGCGTCGGCCTCACTAACCTAGCTTTCGGCACCGACCCCAGCATCAACAGCCCCCACATGGCCCGCTACCGCCTATGGCCGCCACGTGGCCACACCTGCTACCTACGGCCCCCACATTTGATGGGACACGGCCTGCAGCTCTGACATGCCATAAGGAGGCAAGCCCCACTATGCTGCCCTATCATAAATGCTCTAACAAGTGATCATGCCCCAAGTCTCACAGACTCCAAGCATCAATAAAATGGGTCAGAGGGACCCCCGACCAGGCAAGACAACAACACAACTCCTACACGTTCATACTTGCTCATACAAAGGGTACTTCTCTAAGCCTCTCTCTCTCTTTCGAGCTTTCTCAAGCTCATGACTATTTCCCAAAGCACTGACTTGAGCGTCAGAGGGTTCCTGCCAGAATCTTTAGTTCTCGGGACTTCTTGCAGGTTTTCAAAAATGAGAAGCTCGCCGAAATATCCCAGGCTCGCTAGAGAAGGCGACCGAACATTCACGGACATTCGAGGAAGGTGATCTAGCTACAACAGATTGGCGTGCTAGGTAGGGGGCAGAGCATGGATCGTTAGCGATGCTGGCTTGTAGATCCTCATCCCTCTTAGATCAAAATGGTGGATCAAAAAAGATGGTGATGACAAGATCCCAAGAGGTCTCCACCAGCCATATGGAAGAATTTCCACAACGAGCTGAGCAACAAGAAGCTAGCCCCTCTACTCCAACATCACCATCATCTCAGGCCACTCATGTAAAACAGCATGCCACCCTCATCCTGAAAATCCAACCATTGATAGCAAATGTTCAAAGCTGCTGGAGTGATATTCCATGACCACACAATATCAAACAGAAGCTTCTACTCCCCCTCTAGTTGCTGCTCAGGCCAGTCATCATTCATTCCGCAGAAGATCTCCCCAGCAAGAGACTCATTGCCATCAAGCTCACCAACAGGAGCATCTACAAGCTTATTAGCAAGAGCAACAAGAGTATTTACAAGCTCATTAGCAAGAGCAATACGAGCAAGCTCAAGCTCATCAACATAGCACCATCAAGCTCACCAACAAACACCACAATCATAAGCCCCTTAAGTGAGGACACTGGCACCTCCCACCTTCAATCGACATTTTCTGAAGGGTAGGTCGCCAACATACTAAGATATTCAAATTAGCAAAAGGAGACAAATTCCTTCAAAGACATTTCACAAAGGAGCTCCATGCCACCCAAGTAAGACCTCCAATCTTCCTATAGTATGAAAATCAACTTCTCAACAACTCCCGAGCATGGTCTTAGTGCTCTTAGGTCACCCTCCGAGGTTTAAAAGGCTTTCGAGCATGGTCCCAACACTCTCGGGTCACCATTTGGGGTTTAAAAGGTTCCCGAGCATGGTCTTAGTGCTCTCGGGTCACCCTTCAGAGTTCAAAAGGTTCCCAAGCGTGGTCCCAGTGCTCTCGGGTCACCTTCCAGGGTTCAAAAGGCTCTCGAGCATGGTCCCAGCACCCTTGGGTCACCCTCCAAGGTTCAAAAGGCTTCCAAGCATGGTCCCAGCACCCTCGGGTCACCCTTCTGGATTCAAAAGGCTCCAAGTATGTCCCAGTACCCTTAGTCACCCTTCGGGGTTCAAAAGGCCCTCGAGCATGGTTTCAGCACCCTCGGATCACCTTTGGGGTTCAAAAGACTTTCGACCTTGGTCTCAGCACCCTCGAATCATCCTTCGGGTTCAAAGGCTCTCGATGGCCCCAACTTTGCCTCAACGGCTTCATCACAGCTTTAACAGCTTCATTTCTACCTTAGTGGCTCAACTCTGCCTCAGCGGCCAATGGCCAATCGGGTAAAGCCTTAACTCAAATTATACACCTACAACATGTTGCTAGCCACTCTTAACTAGCCAAGAGGACAAAGTCAACTTATAGTTAGGAGAGACCAACTTTCCAGCTACAGTTGACGATGCTAGTCACTCTCAACCAGTCAAGAAAATAAGGTCAACTCATAATTGGGAGAAACCAACTCCTCAGTTTACAGTTGACAAGGCTGGCCTCTCCCAGCCAACCAACAAGATCCAGCCAGCTTCCCGAGTAGGACTTCGATCTGTTTGGCCATGCAGGCTATGCTACATTTCAGCCTCAATGGCTCAACTCTGCCTCAGTGGCCAATGGTCAACTAGGTAAGGCCTTAACTCAAATTATGCACTTGCAACAGATGGCAACAAGTCGCCCTCAGCAAGCCAATTAGAAGCCCCAAGTCAACTCATAGTTTGGAGAGATCAACTCCCAACTCATAGTTGATAGGCATCCACTCTCAAACTTCATGTCAAAAGAAAAAGGACCCCAATGACTTCAGCAGCTCTTGAGTCACCACTTGGGCCGATCGAAGAAACCCCCAAGGCAGTTAAAGAAAAAGGACCCCGACAACTTCAACAGCTCTTGGGTCACCACTCGGGCCGGCCAAAGAAACCCCTAAGCCAGTTCTAAAAGGACCTCAATAGCCTAGGCAGCTTTGGGTCACCACTCAGGCCGATCGAAGAAACCCCCAGATGATTCCAAAGGATCCCGATAGCCCAGGCGGCTCTCGGGTCACCCCCGGGCCAGCCAAAAAACCTCCAAGGCAGTTCCAAAAGGACCTCGATGGTCTAGGCGGCTCTCGAGTCACCCTCGGGCCGATCGAAGAAATCCCCAAGGTGGCTCCAAAAAAAAAGCTTTCAAGCCTCTAATCGGCGTCAACATCGAACACGACGCAAAGGCAAAAAGCTATAAAAGCTAGGTACATGCTTTGACAAAAAATTTCTTTTCGTTAATGTTTGAATGCATTACAAGAAAACCGATAAAATCAGCTCACAACTGGGAGAGACCAATTCCCCAGCTCATAGTTGACGCTGTTGGTCACTCTCAACCATCAATTAGAAGACCCAACCAGCTCACAGCCGGGAAAGGTCAACTCTCGACTCACAGTTGAGGGCATCCACTTTCAAACCCCGCATCGGGAGAGGATACTAGCTGCCCTCAGCTAGTCAAGATAATCAACTTACCTCCATGATTACTTAAAGTTTTTTTAGCATTATCCAAAGATAAGTGCAAAGATGAAGAATTCTAAACTCCTTTCGCTTGACGGATGCAAGGCACGCGATCGCATAAGCTCAAGAGTGTGTGGGGCATCTGATGGGGCCAATGAACCCTCATGGGCAATGATGATCGTGCTAGGGCCGGACCCTCCGGTCGGCCCATCCTCGTCAGCCTCGGCTCGTCCTTCTCGGCCCCCAGTGTCAGCCCTTGGAGTCAGCCTCTTCCACTCGACCTCCTCGATGTTGGCCTCCTTTACTCAGCCTCGGCCTTCCCAAGGCGGCCCAACCTCCAAGGCATTTCCGACTTCCTAGGTGGCCCCAAGTGGCCCCAGCTCCAATGCAGCCCTAGCTCCAAGATGGCTCCAAGGCGGCCTCAGTCTTCGGAGTCGGCCCCGGCCTTCCCAAGGCAGCCTCAATCTCCAGAGTCAACCCCAGCCTTCCCAAGGTAGCCTCAATCTCTGGAGTCAGCCCTGGCCTTCCCAAGGCGGCCTCGATCTCCAATGTGGCCTCACCTTCCCAAGGTGGCCTCAATCTCCATGTCGGCCCCGGCCTTCCCAAGGCGGCCTTAATCTCTGGAGTCGGCCCTAGCCTTCCCAAGGTGGCCTCAATCTCCGGAGTCGGCCCCGGCCTTCCCAGCATTGGCCCTAGCACCGACTCCATAGTCGGCCCCAGTACTGACTCCAAAGTAGCCTCCTCTACTCGGCCTCACCGACTCCAGCATCAGCCCTAGCGCCGACTCCACAATCGGCCCCAGTACCGACTATAGTGTCGGCCACACCGACCCCAGCGTCGGCCTCACCGACTCCAACGTCAGCCCCAGCACCGACCCCAGCCTCACCGACTCCAGTTGGCCCCAACACCAACTCCACAGTCGGCCCCAGTACCGGTTCCAGCATCGGCCCCAGTACCAAATCCAAAGTTGGCCTCACCGACTCCAACGTCGGCCTCAGCACCGACTCCACTGTCGGCCCTATACCGGCTCTAGCGTCGGCCTAACCGACTTAGCTCCCGACACTGACCCTAGTGTTAGTGGCCCCCACGTGGCCCGCTATTGCCTGTGGTCACCACGTGACCACACCTGCTGCCTACAGCCCCCATATACCTAGCTCCACCACTGTCGCATAGGACAACAGACGTGTGACATGGGAAACATATCTGGCAAGCGCCGTAAACGGCCACCCATGCCCTACAAGCCTGCAACAACCTACAACTACCATCTGAATCGAGTGCCATCAACTCTGACGGGACTTAACCCACCAACCAGCTACAGCCATCCAATTGGATGGTACATGGCATGCAGATCTGACATGCCATAAGGAGGCAAACTCCACTATGCTGCCCCTATCATAATTACTCTGACAAGTGATCATGCCCCAAGTCTCACAGACTTCAAGCATCAATAAAATGGGTAAGAGGGACCCCTGATCAGGTAACTCAAGACAACAACACAACAACTCCTACACGCTCATACTTGCTCATAAAGAGGGCACTTCTCTAAGCAACTCTCTCTCTTTCAAGCTTCCTCAAGCTCACGACTGTTGCCCAGAACACTGACTTGAGCGTCGAAGGATCCCTACCAGAATTTTTGTTTCCGGGACTTTTTGCAGGTTTTCGAATGAAAGAAGCTCGCCAAAAGATCCTAGGCTCGCTCGAGAAGGCGACCAAACGCTTGCAGACGTTCAAGGAAGATTATCGGCTACAACACAGAGCTAGATGGTGAACTTGTATAGTTATTTGAGAAGGCTGAAAAGAATGCTCTAAAATAGTTATGCATTCCTGCCTTTCTAAATTAACCAAAGAAGATACACAAGAAAGCTTCGGCAAGCTAAATGATCAATAATGGTTAGTGTTACAATGAGCAGATCATATACCTGAGATATAAAATTTAAACCAATAGAGTGAAAAGATAAAAGCCTATAATTTTGAGAATTTTGCAGAATGAAAGAACAGATGGTTGAGTGTTTCTGGCTCTATATGACACCGTTGCAAGTTAGACTACTATAGCAAAAATTCAAAAAGGTCATAAGTATGAAGTAGGAAGGCCATCTCTGAACAACTTTCAAATAAAATGCAGAACACGATTGTGAGTAGGGAGTCTCCAAAATTTGCTAAATTGGATAGAAGTAGGCTCCATGTTCTAAGAGATGGGCTGATGCACCAATCATGTAGCAATTTTGTGCTCATAATTCAGGCCCCACCCCCAGCATAAAAATCCTAGCTAGCGCGGCTCCCCCACCATTGGAACATTGACAATTTCCTTAACAATGCACACAGGAAAGCAATAAGTTAGGAGCTCCAAATCCTAGTCACTATTAGATGTTATTCCTAGTCGCTATTAGATGTTATAAGTCTGTCAACAGTGAAAAGACCAACCACAAGGTCAGCTCGATAGGATATCTTGTTAAGGGGATGGCGAAGAACCAAGGCTGAGTGACAATATCTATAGATCTCCTATCACCGATAGATCATTTAAAGCCATCTACAAAATATTTAGAAATCTGACATAAAGATTTCCAAATAGGAAAGCTACCAGGAGGGTTATAAAATTGCTAATCACCACCAAATATATGGACTCAAAAGAAGTTGGGCAAGAAGACCATTATAATTAAGAGACACCCTCCCAGCAACTTGGCTTCGCAATGATAGCCTCCAAGCTTTAAGAATGCCCAGACCACCAAATTTCTTGGAATACATATGAGTCCCAAGCAATCGTATGGATTGATCTGCTACCTTGAGAGCTGACTCCACAAAAAGCTTTTGATAATGCTTTCAAACCAGCTCTAAAAATGTTGGGGAACAGAAATATGAGTAATAATATGGATAGGCAAAGAGTAGAGAATAGACATAGTAAGACAACATTGGCAACATGTTCCACTTTCAGAAACTTGGTCTACTCAAATCCCTATTGTTGGTCCAGATAGCAACCCAAGAAGGGGGGTGAATTGGGTTTTTCAAAAATTTAAAACTCTTTTGAAAGATAACCCCCAGCGGAAATAAAACTTAGATTCACAAGTTTAAACTAAGCAACTATAAATAGAGAGTTGAAGATAAAGAGACAATCACGGCAAACACAGAAGATTTTATAGTGGTTCGGTGTACCTACACCTACGTCCACTCCCAAGTACCTCTTGGGTCCACACTATAATCAACCTGATTACAGCATAGTTGTTTTGCAAGCTCACAACTCGAACTTGTTGTTTTCCCGGGTGCACAACGAACCCAGCTGGTTTCAAGGCTCACCAGCACAAAACCTATAACCACAAGCTAATGCTTGCTCAAGGCTAACAGCCTCAACTGAATCAATCACCAGATTGACCCAGCAAACAGTATTTATTTTACAAGAAAAATAGTTCCTTTAATGAGCAAATATACAATAATGAAACAATAATAAGAGATTAGGAACCAAAGCCTGATTCGCAGATCTTGGTGGCTTCTTCCTTCTCTTCCTTTGACTGGATCTCCTTGAATGGATCTTCCTTTGAAGATGCTCTTGAGACTCAGAAGATCAGAAAAAACTAGGGCTTCTTCCTTCTCTTGAAATTTCTTCTAAATAGAACAGCAAAGGCTTGGAATCTCTCTCTCCTCTTTTGGGGAATGAGTATGATCTTTCCTTACAAGTTTTCCCTCTTTTCTTTCTGATAGATCTCAAAGATTTTCTCTATTCTTTTCTTTTTGCCTCTCTCTTGTCTTTTTTTTTTTTGGGATGCAATCAACCCTCTTCTTATAGATCCGATTAATCCATAAATAGTTTGAAACTATCCGTTAGAAGCAAGTGTAAGAAGGATTAGATCCATAAATAACAATAGCCGTTGGGATTAAAATAGATAAAGATAAAGTTTAGAGTCATTCTGACAGTTCTGGAGCCGTGTCTGACATTCTGGAGTCGGCTCTAACTTTTCTGGAGTCGGCTCTAACTCGAAATTATTTAATCCGCTCGATCTGGAGTCGTCTCTGACTTTTCTGGGGTCGACACAAAATTCTTCTGGAGTCGACTCTAACAGTCTGGGAGTCGACTCTAAGCCGTGGCCTGAAAATCCATCGTTCTGTTTTTTCTGATAGAGTCGGCTCTCACAGTCCCGGAGTCGACTCTAAGTCTATGCCATTTTCCGGAGTCGACTCTGTGATTCCATGTGTCGACTCTAATATCTGCAATCTTACCTTGACATTAGATTCGAACAGAACTTGATTTGACTCTTGATTTGATTATCAAGTAGACTTATAATCTGAAAAACTTAATCAAAATCATTAGTAACTTCAAATGTTATACTCAAATAGTTTTGTTAATCATCAAAATCCTCAATTGGGTCAACAATCTCCCCTTTTTGATGATGACAAAAACTTTGAGTATATGCATTAAAAAATTCATTTGAATTGAGAATTATAGACATTGTTAAAGCTTAGAGACTTCCAATAGAGAATTTGATGCCAATATTCAAAATGAATAAAAATAAACAAAACTTGACATCAATCAAAATAATTTAACTTTATATGGAGAAATTTATTAAGCTCCCCCTGCATTGAATAGCTCCCCCTATGTAGATAAACTGAATTCTTTCTTAAAAAAATTCTCTCTTCTTTCTATTCTCAGAATTGTTCTTCATTTTCTTTCTCTTCATTCTCTTTTTCTTATATGCATATACACTTATCTCTCCCCCTTTTTTGTTATCAACAATAAGGTGAATTTAAAGGCAATAAAGAATGTTATCAAAGCGAGAATGTTGGTTCGAATAGTCATAAAGATAGGAAACTCATTCATTGACATTCAATCAAACAGCCATAGATAATTTGAAATAAAGGTGTAATATTCATTCAAACATTTGTATTCCAAAGCAAGATTCATTACATGTATTTTAAAATGACAGATTTAAATATGTAAATCCTAGATACATGCTAAGAAAGCAAGAAAGTAAGAAATCCTAAGATACAACCTAGGATAGGATATCAAAATCAAATATGCTTATACACAATTTTCTTTAAATGTCCAATCATTTTCATAACATCATCTTTTTGAGTCTTCTTAAAACTTTCAAGACAAGCTTCAATTTGAGAGACGGCGAGGTCGATATCTTTCTTCAGTTGACTGGTAGCATGAAGATAAGTTCCAGAACCGTCTGCAATGCCTTCCATCCTTTCAAAAATTTTATGAAGATCAGTGCTAAAGGATTCGACGGAATTGCTAATTGAAAAAGAAATCATGTCAAGTCTTGAATTAATCTCATCCTTTAATTGATTGAACTCCTCTCTTAATTTACACATAGCATTTGTTCTTACACTGTCATACTCAGCCAGTAAAGCTCTGAGCTGACCTATTTGCTCCTCAGAAAAT
>UESW01004712.1:561955-692071 GCA_900491605.1 Calamus simplicifolius | reverse complement strand
TAAGCCTCCCTCTCCTCTACATAAATCATTATAAAACTCTCTCACTAGGGCAGGGTAAGTAGGGATATCCAAAGAACAAACCTTCTCCATCCCATTTCTTTCAACAACCGCCCAATAGCAAAGCCCTCCGAAACAAAAAAGTTAAAATCAACTTTTCTTCCGGTAGTAATGGCCTTACCAGCTAATTGGTCGACTCGAGGAGAAGATGGTGAGGGTGGAGAGTCATCTTGAGTGGCAGATGAAGAAGATGACGAAGGTTGCCTCCGATTTGAACGGCGCTTCATCGGAACAGTCGAACCACCAATGATAGCACGCTTTTTGGGAGCCATGGGATTCGATTGGAATGAGTAATCAAGGGTTTTGAGGGATTTGGAGGGTTTGGAATCAGTTTGGAACAGCTTGGAAAAGGTTTAGGAGACGATAGGTATCGTTTGGGGTCGACTCCGCCCTTTTTATTTTGACCTAGTTCCACTTAGAGTCGACTCCCGAAAATGAGGTGTCGGCTCCGAACCAGAGAATCTGTCAGCGCCCGAATTAGAGTCGGCTCTACAGAAGCCAGAGTCGGCTCTAATTGCCCAGACAGAACATCAAAATAAGAAGGTGTCGACTCCACAAACTGCAGGTGTCGACTCCACAATAGTTTCAGAGAAAAAATCAAATTTCAAGGATCTAAAACTGATCAAATTAATCATCAAACTCTAGATAAGTGTTCCTTAATAATTGGGGAAACAATGAATCAAATTTCTAGATAGATTTCCTTATTGAACAAAGGGGATTTTCAAGAAATTATTGAAGTCTAGATAGTGTTGTCCTTAAGAGTTTCAGAAAATTATTCTAAAGGATCACAAACTCCTAATTCTCCTCTAAGATAGCAAAATCTCTCCTCACTCAAAGGTTTGGTAAAATATCAGCTAATTGATCATTAGTATTAACATATTCAAGACAAACATCTTTGTTAGTTACATGTTCTCTAATAAAGTGATGTCTAATTTCAATGTGTTTAGTTCTTGAATGTTGAATTGGATTTTTAGTTAGATTGATAGCACTAGTATTATCACATTTAATAGGTATTTTATCAAGTGTGATACCATAATCTTCAAGTTGTCGCTTAATCCAAAGGATTTGAGCACAGCAACTTCCAGCTGCAATATACTCTGCCTCAGCAGTGGATAATGCAACCGAATTTTGCTTCTTGCTAAACCAAGAGATTAAGTTACTTCCTAAAAGTTGGCATGCCCCACTTGTACTCTTTCTATCTAATTTACAACCAGCATAGTCAGAATCAGAATAAGCAATCAATTTTAAGTTGAGTCTCTAGAATACCATAATCCTACATTTTTAGTTCCATTTAAGTATCTAAAGATTCTTTTAACAGCAAATAAATGTGATTCCTTAGGATTAGATTGATATCTTGCACATAAGCAGACAGAAAACATGATATCTGGCCTACTTGCAGTTAGGTAAAGAAGTGATCCAATCATACCTCTGTAATGCTTCTGATCTACTTTCTTACCTTCTTCATCCTTGTCCAGCTTGCATGAGGGACTCATTGGCGTACCAAGAGGTTTAGCAGATTCCATACCAAATTTCTTGAGTATTTCCTTTGTGTACTTTGTTTGGTTAATGAAAATTCCCGCTTTCTTTGTTTGATTTGAAGTCCAAGGAAGAAGTTTAGTTCTCCCATCATGCTCATCTCGAATTCTCCCTGCATTAGCTTAGCAAATTCTTGACAAAGGAGATTGTTAGTAGCACCAAATATAATATCATCAACATAAATTTGACGATTAATAAATCCTTTCCTTTTCTTTTCAAAAACAAGGTTTTATCAACATTTCCTCTAGAAAAGTTATTTTCAATTAAAAATTTACTTAATCTATCATACCAAGCTCTAGGTGCTTGTTTAAACCATAAAGTGCTTTGTGTAGTTTGAAGACATGGTTTGGAAATTCATGATCTTCAAAACCAGGAGGTTGTTCAACATAAACTTCCTCATTTATAAAACCATTTAGAAATGCACTTTTAACATCCATTTGAAATAAGTTGAAATTCATATGACATGCAAATGCAAGTAGTAGCCTAATGGCTTCTAATCTAGCAACAGGTGCAAAAGTTTCATCAAAATCTATACCTTCTTCTTGATTATATCCTTTTGCAACTAATCTAGCTTTATTTCTAATTACTATGCCATTTTCATCTAATTTATTTCTAAATACCCATTTTGATCCTATTATAGGGTAGTTTTTAGGTCTATCAACTAGGGTCCAGACTTGATTCCTAGTGAATTGGTTTAGCTCTTCCTGCATTGCTAACATCCAATAACTATCTTTCTCAGCTTCTTCTATAGTTTTAGGTTCTATATGAGATACAAATGCAAGATGATTATTGATATCTCTCATTGATGATCTAGTCCTTACACCTTGAGATGGATCACCTATGATTAGGTCTTTAGGATGACATAAGCATATCTCCAATCTCTAGGTAGATCTTTATCATTTTGACAGTATCAATACCATCATCCTTAGGTGATTCATCATCCTTAACTTCAGGTTCTTGATCTGAAGATACATTTAATTTTTCAATATCTCTTTCAATCAAAGATGTATCTTCCTCATCATTAATTTATCTGAACTTGATGCTAAAGACTCATCAAACACTATATGAATGGATTCTTCTACAACTAAGCTTTCTTATTAAATACTCTATATGCTTTGCTAGATGTAGAATATCCTAGGAAAATACCTTCATCAGACTTTGCGTCAAACTTCCCAAGATTATCCTTACCATTGTTATGAATAAAACATTTAACCAAATGCATGAAAATAACTTAAATTTGGTTTTCTATTGATCCATAGTTCATAGGGAGTTTTCTTAAGGATAGGTCTAATTAGGGCTCTATTTAGAATGTAACATGCTGTGTTTATAGCTTCCGCCCAAAAATATTTTGGAAGTTGGCTTTCACATAGCATGGTACGGGCCATGTCTTCTAAAGTCCTATTCTTCCTTTCTATAACTCCATTTTGTTGCGGTGTTCTAGGTGCAGAGAAGTTATGATGTATGTCTTTTTCAAAACAGAATTTTTCAAATAAGTGATTTTCAAATTCAGTTCCATGATTTCCTTAGTAGAAATGCAAATAGATATGCGATTGAATTCATTTGCATCTAATGAGCGTATAAGACATTCATTGCTTTGGCATTGAGTTGTGCCAATTTTCTATCATGTTCATCCCATTCCGTTTCCGGTTTAGGAATCTCCATGCCATTAACTCTAGCAGTGGGTGTGTGGTCCATTGACTATAATACTCCATAATCATAGTCAAGTGCTTGAATGAATATTTTCATTCTAGCCTTCCAATAACCATAGTTAGAACCATTAAATAAGGGTGGTCTATTAGTAGATTGGCCTTCGGAAAAAGATGAACCAGCTTGAGTTGCCATGTGGATCTTTGACTCTTGATCGTTAGATCAAATCAAATGAGCACTAGCTCTGATACCAATTGTTGGTCCAGATAGCAACCCAAGAGGGGGGGTGAATTGGGTTTTTCAAAAATTTAAACTCTTTTGAAAGATAACCCCCAGCGGAAATAAAAACTTAGATTCACAAGTTTAAACTAAGCAACTATAAATAGAGAGTTGAAGATAAAGAGACAATCACGGCAAACACAGAAGATTTTATAGTGGTTCGGTGTACCTACACCTACGTCCACTCCCAAGTACCTCTTGGGTCCACACTATAATCAAACTGATTACAGCAGAGTTGTTTTGCAAGCTCACAACTCGAACTTGTTGTTTTTCCGGGCACAACGAACCCAGCTGGTTTTCAAGGCTCACCAGCACAAAACCTATAACCACAAGCTAATGCTTGCCCAAGGCTAACAGCCTCAACTGAATCAATCACCAGATTGACCCAGCAAACAGTATTTGTTTTTACAAGAAAAACAGCTCCTTTAATGAGCAAATATACAATAATGAAACAATAATAAGAGATTAGGAACCAAAGCCTGATTCGCAGATCTTGGTGGCTTCTTCCTTCTCTTCCTTTGAATGGATCTTCCTTTGAATGGATCTTCCTTTGAAGATGCTCTTGAGACTCAGAAGATCAGAAAAACTAGGGCTTCTTCCTTCTCTTGAGATTTCTTCTAAATAGAACAGCAAAGGCTTGGAATCTCTCTCTCTCTTTTGGGGAATGAGTATGATCTTTCCTTACAAGTTTTCCCTCTTTTCTTTTCTGATAGATCTCAAAGATTTTCTCTATTCTTTTCTTTTTGCCTCTCTCTTGTCTTTTTTTTTTTTTTGGATGCAATCAACCCTCTTCTTATAGATCCGATTAATCCACAAATAGTGTGAAACTATCCGTTAGAAGCAAGTGTAAAAGGATTAGATCCATAAATAACAATAGCCGTTGGGATTAAAATAGATAAAGATAAAGTTTAGAGTCGTTCTGACAGTTCTGGAGCCGTGTCTGACATTCTGGAGTCGGCTCTAACTTTTCTGGAGTCGGCTCTAACTCGAAATTATTTAATCCGCTCGATCTGGAGTCGTCTCTGACTTTTCTGGGGTCGACACAAAATTCTTCTGGAGTCGACTCTAACAGTCTGGGAGTCGACTCTAAGTCGTGGCCTGAAAATCCATCGTTCTGTTTTTTCTGATAGAGTCGGCTCTCACAGTCCCGGAGTCGACTCTAAGTCTGTGCCGTTTTTCGGAGTCGGCTCTGTGATTCCATGTGTCGACTCTAATGTCTGCAATCTTACCTTGACATTAGATTCGAATCAGAACTTGATTTGACTCTTGATTTTGATTATCAAGTAGACTTATAATCTGAAAAACTTAATCAAAATCATTAGTAACTTCAAATGTTATACTCAAATAGTTTTGTTAATCATCAAAATCCTCAATTGGGTCAACACCTTCGAGCAACTATGTGTCAGTCAATTTTAATGTGGATGCTTTTAAAAGGAACTCCCAAATACAACCCAAGTTCAGCAACACCATAGATCCTGAGAATTGCTGTCAACTCAGCAGCAAGCCTTCTATTAATATGAGGACCGAATAGCACCACAAATTTATTGAGGTTTACAGTCTGACCGGATTGAAAGAAGCTTTGTTCCATCACTTAAGGCTATAGCAATCAAATGGATAGGTCTTTAAAAAAAAAAAAAAAAAAGTAGATAGTCATCAACAAACAATAAGCGATTTAGCTGAAGCCCACTTATCGAGGACAATGGCCAAGAAGTTCCAGTTTACTGCATTGTGTAAGCTTCTAAGTAACATCTCAGAGAAAAAGATGAATAGATACAAAAGGGAAGACAGCCTTGTTGAAGGCACTTTTGAGAACCATTGAGCAAGATGGCATAAGATGGTGACTGATGTAGCCATTAATCCAGTCAATCACAGCTTGGGAAAACCAAAATTTTGTAAAATAGCCATAAAGTCTCAATCACTCCTCCCATTCTTTCCTGTGCATAGAATGAACATGCTTCTTTTCTCAGTTGAAAACAAAAAATTGATAATTTGAATGCATGGTTGTCCGTGGAACATGCACCTGGGGCCATCTGTATATAATGAAGTACTTACCCTAAAACCATACAGTTACAGAGTCAATTTAAATCATACCAATACTTCTCATGGTCAAAATTTCAAAGTTAAATATATCAATCCAGCTCATGGAAGGTTAACATGAAAATAATTCTCATTTGGGGATACAAATGCCAATTGCCCCTCATACACCCATGCAACCTACAAGAAGAAACAAGAGAATCTGCATTTGTGTGCGTGTTTGTGTAGAGAGGAAAATCCATCAGGAATTAAGAGACAGCTTGTCAATTTCTAGAATCCCATGACTAGAGGCTTTCTTCATTTCCAAAGCTGTTTTATAAGGAGGCGCAATTGGGGGCTGTACTGGATCCAAGCTCTGGTAACGGACCCCTCGGCCAAACTTGGGAGTGGGTATGAACGATCAGAATCGTAGCCACTGAGGTCCCCACAAGCCAAAAAAGGGATATAAACCTTGTTTGGCCCCTCCAACCACCCACTATGGCAATCTGTCAAGAATATATGATTGTCAAAAGAGCATCGAACTTCTAAGTATGCAGTTATTGTATCAAAGGCCATGTAAGAAGAAACAACCGAACAACAAACCTTCAACCATAATTCGATAGAATTTTTTTGAGAAATTAAACCAAACTGTAGAACTAAAGAACTCGTTAATATTTATTCCAAAGGTCCCATGGAATCCAAGTTTCAGATTTTAATTTCTATGCCTTAGACAACACATTGATATTCACCTGCTAATAAAAGACATTAAAAAGAATAAGCCCCTGTAGTTAGTTAAATATATTAAAACCAGGTTGAGTCACCAATGTCACACGGAAAACCTTTCCAAGCAAAGTCATTTTGATTTATAGGGAAACCATGCAACTAATTACGGGGCAGTTCTGATGGTCCCTGAGCCTGTTTTTAGCCTGAGGATGGAATGGAATGGATTACTGTTGTCCAAACACAAACACACATGCACAAAGTAAGCAGGAGCATTGAAGAATCATTTCAAATGAATATCGATCCATACACATGTTATAAAGAAAAAGAGAACCAAAGCTGCAATTCATTGTCCAAAGCTGAAACAGATAGAAATAGTTGATGATTACAGAAAGCAAAAGCCTCCAAACATTAGCATGCAGAAACAAAGGTGGAAGCATTCAGAGGTGCATTAAACTGCAGAGATAATTGCTACTTCAAAATAAATTTTCCAAGTCAAGAAGACATGAAAGAACCAGTTGGTTGTTTTTCCCAAGGCAGCAAACAAAAGCAAAATTTTCTACCATATCAATCAGAAGTAATTCAAATCATGAATGTCTGCAAAGTCAGCAAGTTTGGCTCTGCTGTCGGGGCCAATCCAGATAGTGGGTGGGGTCAACATTTGCATGCTCACAGTCTTAGATAGTGCCAATATCACCAAGTAAATAGTAAGCATCTATCATTATATAGAATCAATGTGACGCTTTAAATATATAGAAAAATAAAATCATTAGTACTTCAAATCACATGTCATGTCGCTTCAGGATACATATCGGATATCGATACTCATTGGATACTTCTCAAATATGTGTTCATTATATATGTTAAATATTATATTTTAAAATTTAATAAAAAAACACTTGAAAATATTTCCCAGATACCTCCAAAACAGAGGCTGCTTTTTTTTTAGTAACCTTTTATGGGTGAATGCCAATTTTAGAGTCTGGTGTTAATATTTAAAATATGAAATATGCATCGAGGTCCATGGATTTGAATGAGGCCTAAATGATGAGTTTGTAGAAAGTTGACACTATTATATAAAGTTCATTTGATGTTACTGTGATAACCTAGTATTCTTCGTAGATGCTTTTAAACACAAATGTCTCTATACATGAATGCATAATGTATAAAATTCATTTATTTGTAGATGTACCTATCCTACATTTTTAAGATGTACCTATCATGGTGTAGCTGCATCCCATATCCATGCTCATGTTTCATAGATTAAAAAAGCTCAAGAAAATTGAAGCGTATATCTAATTCCTAGTATTTACAAGTCAAATAAAAAGATTATACATAGGGATAAACCATAAGTCATGAACTAAAGCCCTTAAACACTTGACAGATATCCACAATAACACAACTGGGACTTGCATTATGAATATTTTCAATCATGAATACAGGTTTCAATAAGTAAGATCAGATGAATAACAAAATTTACATGAATGACTATTGTAATTTATGATAGTAAATAATCATTTTAACAAGAATGCTTTGCTACCGAGTCAAATAATTCATTTATTAGGATTTTTGTTTAAATAGACTTGTAAAACAGTAAAACTCCATCTATCTACAAAACATGGGTTTTGTATGTAGCCAAGTCACATCATAGAAACATGAATCTAATAAAGAAACTTATATTGGACTTAGGAAGAGTATGCACACTAAACAACACATGGAATTATTGAAAGCATATAGACTCCTTTTACTTTCCAGCTTATGCACTTTGCATTATTGGTATGGCTTGTGACCCTATACTCAACTGATCACAAGATACATCATTCAATCAACATACCTCTAGGGCCTACCCCGCTAAGAAATCGGAAAAGGGTTTTTTTTTTTTTGCAGGTGGGGGGGGGGGGGGGTGGGGGGTGTTTGGTTTGGATGGGCTAGATACTAGGTGCACTGATGTGGGCACTTTCATGTGTCAGGCAGGTAACAATTGATTCTCTTACAAATGGGAGGTCTTATGAACACACATCCACACAGAAAAGCTGTTTCAATCCTTATCCCAAGGCCACAATTGCATATCCAAGTGCCCAAATTGATGCAGCCTGCTAACCACCTAAACAATCAAAACCACTGCATGGCATGTTTCTTTATGAAGTGTCAGAATGTTAAATTATTTATATTTCTTCTCATGCCTCTTGCCAAATCTTTTAATTGAAAAACTACAACTCCATTGGATATCTAAATCACATTAGCCCTTTTCTAGCACCAAATCAAGAATCGCAATAAATTTTACCATTACTATAAAAACAAAAAGAACCATCATAATCCAAACAATTGAAAAAGAAATAAGGGGCGAGCTATTACAGAAATTGGTGTATGATAGATTTACCTAAATCATCAACCCCGGAAGGACTGCCCACCTTCTCCAGAAGGTGATACAAATCTTTCTCATTAAATCCTTCAGGTGGTGAATAATTCTCACAAACTGCAAACGCCTCTGTATACAAAAGTAGAGGCAATTGAACAATCTTAAACCCTCAGGACAATAATGCATGATTGCAAGGAAAGCAAATAGAATACATAAGAGGTGCCATGTCTAAGACTGCACAGTATATTGATATAACATCATTGATGGGTTTATGCTAGATGAACCTCTCATATGGAATATGTGACTGTGTGCATGATTGTGTGTTTGCACAGAAAAGAAAACATGCACATGCTGTTGCAAAGGTGCATGAATAAATATGAAGAACTTCCAACATCTGGTCATCACAAAAAAAAACTTGCCAACATGTTTTCCATTGCATCTGATAAAGAAGCATCAGAAGTCTAAGTATATTGAATTAGCTGCATCAAAGAGCTAAAACATGTTGCCAACATGTGCGAGTTTATCTGCAAATTTTTGAATACATGCATGCTTCCACATGTGCAAGCAAAGTATAAACATGTGTGCTCCAATGCATCTCATCAGTCCTTTAAAGTGACATTCTTTAGGACAGAAACATCTACTTATATTTCATATTGCACAAGTCAATGTATATGCTACTGCAAAAGGTGGGTGATATTATCAATGCTATGCTTTGGTTTACAGTTCATGACAAATAGCACATACAACTACTTGAGGATCTGCCAAATACATGGATATAATCAATATAGTCTCATCATAACATGAACTGCTAGCTGCATAAAGACCCAAAAATGTATGAGAGTTGTTTGCCTCACCAATGCTTGAGTTGCGGCTGCTTTTTGGTTTGCAAATGTAACATGAGAGAAGAATAGTTTCAGCTGTGTAGAGGAAAGAACAAGGTTCCGATGAATTCAAAATGAGAAACTAACCAAAAAAGAATAAAGAAAAAACTAACCAAACAGTAACATAGAAAAGTTACAACAGACTCAGGGGAATGACAAAACTGAATCTTATCAAATATCTCAAATACGGATACCTATTAAAATAAGCAGCATCCACATCACCTTCTCTAATTCAGTCCAAACAGTCATATAGAAAAGTTATAACAGACTCAGGGGAATGACAAAAATGAATTATATCAAATATCTCAAATTATGGATACCTATTCAAATAAGCAGTATCCACATCACCTTCTCTAATTCAGTCCACATTAAACCATAACATTACCTTCTCTTGATTGAATGGTCTCATCAAGAAATCAACTGATCTCGACAATCATACTATATGGTACAAATAATTAATTTGTATTACACCACATCAGTTCACTGCCCAAAAAAACCTTGACTCCTTGGATTTGATAAGTTACATAGGACATAATTCCAAAGTTGGCATTGGTCAAGACTGCTACACATAATAAAAATTAAATGCATAAAATAAGAATACTCAACTCAACTCATCTAAGTTTTTTCCCAACAAATGCATAAAATAAGAATATCCGACCAAATTAAATACCAAGAGAACACACAGCTCAGAGCACCTCACAGCTGCCAAACATTAAGTTAGAAGCAAATTAAGCAGATTATTCAAGTCATAAACATAGGTTAGAGAGGCAAGAGGGCAGATAGCCCACAAACTAAAGCTAGTCAAAGGCTATGCTTATCCAAGTGAGTTCTCCATACGCTCGTAAGAGGCTATGCATATCCAAGTGAGTTCTGTAAGACTAGCGAGCTTGCCACAAGGGACTTGCATAAAGACTTATGCTTGTTGCGAAATATATCATCTTCAGCAATATGGTTGCCAACAGTAAGAGCTTGTACCTTTTGTTATGTCTGCCCTCGTATGATTTTCTTACAAACTGATGTGCACTGATGTGCAGAGTTTAACATGGCTTGCATCCAGTCCTTGACCTTTTCACCCTCTATTTTATTATCCTTTTTCTAAATGTTGAAATTTGCTTTTATGCTGGCGTTGATCATTGTTTAAGGGCAAACCATATCTATTCATTTTTACTAAAAAAAGATAGACATAGATATTGAAGCCAAATATAATTTTGAAGATTTAAGTGAATCATTGCTGCCAGAACATCTCGCATTAAAGCGATATCATAACAGGGTAAGAGCCCTTACCTGGCAATAGAGGAGACTCGTGTCTTTACCCCGAAAAATCTTTGCAATAAATTTTCCACCCACTTGAAGCACATGAGTAACAATTGTTAGTGCCTATATGCAAGATGACAAATCCTGAATTAGCAACTAAGAAAAAACTATATATCCTCGACAAGACAGCTATCTTAGGGCTCTATAGCTAAAAGATATAGATGACATGAGCAAGACAAATGACAATATATATACATACATATGTATATATATAAAGAGCGTCCCACACACCATGTCAACATTGTCATATTCCGAATTCTGAATTTACAGCAAGTTAATTTTATAGAAAACGTACAAACATTTATCAAGACACATGCTGCACACCATGCAATGAAAGATAATTCAAACAATAACACCATAGAGAAACTCATTAAACTAAAGCTATATGGTAATTCTGCTCCAAGTAGCACACCATATTTCAGAAACCATGATCATAATACAAATGCAAAACATCAAGAAACAATAAACAAGTTCTGCAGAAAGAACAAAAAAAAAAAAAAACTGATCCAATTTGACTGCTTCCAGCATGCACCGCCCATTCTAGCTTTGAAGTTATAATGGCATAAAAAATTGCTATTACAAGGAAGCAAAGCCATCAGGTGAAACACAATGAGATTAAGAAACATTATTTATGGTCAACTGAGAAAACAAGTTGAGGGATAAACTAGAAACACATAGCAAAGCCAATTTGGAATTTTTTTTTTTTTCAATTTTCAAAGCCAAGGTTGTACAAGAGATACCCTTTTTTTTAAAAAAAAATAATGACTATCAAATTGCAACAGTAGATAGCTCATAATTCCACCACCTTTCTGATATATGTTGATCACACAATTTGCTAAATTACCTACCAATGTATCAAAT
Source organism: Calamus simplicifolius (assembly GCA_900491605.1). Taxonomy (NCBI): domain Eukaryota; kingdom Viridiplantae; phylum Streptophyta; class Magnoliopsida; order Arecales; family Arecaceae; genus Calamus; species Calamus simplicifolius. Next base: position 680,404 of record UESW01004712.1, on the reverse strand, counting down.
CATTACCTACAAGTAATCACCTTGAATCTCCTAGCTCTCCTATCACGCCAATAAAATATTTTTCACCATAAAATGGAGCATCTCCTAGCCACTTTGGAGGAGCTAGATCCTTCTTGGCCCCATGAATGCTCTGTGGCGAGATAAATTTCTTCCAAATGTTACTTGCTAAGCATTTTTTTCCCTTTTCTAATGATTATGAATAACATTGCTACCCACAACTTCAACAAGAAGGATTATTCTTAAAAGAGATTGCCTCAATGAGAATTTAGAACTATTTATGATGATATCACCAGATATTTCACATTCTCATTCTCTTCATGATGTAAACAAAAGAACTTCATCTGACATTTCTACTCTATTGAAATGTCATTTTCACATCAGCCTTTCATGTTACTTTGCTCTCCTTTTCTTTTATCAACTTAACATATTTATTAGCAATGAGCTTCCCCTACGATCTCCTTTGAACCAAAAAAGAGAATTCTCCATGATGCTTCGACTCTATTCACCAACTTGACTCCACCACTTTGCATAGACTTGCAATGAGGCTAATCAGCATAAAATTTTCACATTCCATGCCCATCCTTTTTTTAATACTTTTATCGACCCGCTGTTCTTATGAAATTCCAATATCACTTCTATAATAAACCAATATAGTGCCTTTAATCTTATTTGAGAACAAAGTTGGAGCAGAATAGCTTCATCCTACCAAATTTAAAAGCCATCTTCAGGTTTTCCATCAAAATTATAGTCCAACCAACTTGCCTTGGAAATCCTCAAGAATGCTAAACTATCCAATATGGCCTATGCTCTAACTTACGCTAGATCAGATATCTCAGGAGAAGGAAATAATCTTGCAAACTTTCAGAGTGTTGTGCAGTAGGCAAACATTGCCCTTCTCCTAAATAACAGTTCCAATTATCTTTAGGTTACATATAAAACAAATATATTATTATGTGCTATGACCAACCTTCAATGTCTTCAAATGTATATTTAAATCTCTAGTCACTTGTTCCATATTAAGAAAAAATTTTATGCTCCTTCAAATCCTTCAATCCTCCTCTATCAACTTATTCTATTGTTCAAAACTTCTACCTCAACAAGTATGCTATTTCAAATAAGATTTTGACTATGCCCAATGCAGATAAAGTGATCCTCATTTCTCTCCATATCACCTTTGGACTTTGACTCTAGAATTTTTCCTTTAAGTTCCTTGAAGAAAATCTGATTCCTTATCTTTAACAGTCCTAGATACATAAATACATACATATCTCATAAGCGCAGTGCATGCATGTGTACATGCATACATACATATGTATGTACATATATACATGCGTACACATGCATGCATTAAAAGACCTGTTTATACATGTCTAATTTATGAATAGTTGGCTCATTTAAAACTTTCAGTACAGGAGTTTACAACCTAGAGCCCAGAGGTCTATAGCACAGTACCAAAAAATTTGTGAGTGAAGAAAAAGGGGAACCCTTAGCGAGAAGGTGATTGGTCTGACTATGTCAGGTAGTACTTACTCATATATCTAAGATCAAAGATATCCAAGGATGTGTTTTTTAGACATGTTAACCTCACCATCATCACCTTCCAATGATGAGATTTTAGTAGAATCTAGGTAATACTATATTAGATCAGATTACTGAGAACTTACTAATGGGTGTAAAAAAAATCATTTATGAAAAAAAAAAAAGCCAGAAAAATGTCCCATCTAGTAAAGGATATGTAAAAATGAAATCAATATTCTACTATGCTACAAACTATGAAGTTCACATGATAAACAGTTTCAGAAGAAGAAAGACATCTATTTATTGCCAGCAAAAGTGTGTTGGAAAACATACTACAAGAATATATGGATAAACCATATCAAGATAATTCTAGCTTGTTATAAGAAATTCAAGAAACCTATGAACAGCATAGGAGAGAGTCTGTTCAAAAATTTTCTTATACCCTAAGTATACAATCAGAATGTGAAGATACAAGATCTGAAAGCTCATCATCAGAATGTGATGACTATGAGGTAAACATGTCTGAATAACCATTACATTTATCCTCTTCCAAAGATGAAAACACATCTGAAGAAGTAAATAATAGTCCTGAATTAGAAGGGGATTCTAGCAAATAAAGAAAGTTACCAAATGAAAAAAATAGTGAATATTATTCCAAGCATAGAAAATTCTGGAACCACATACAGATGAAGATGGATATATGCAATTAGGCAACTAAATATGACTATGGAGAATCTAGTACAGGCAAAACACCTACAAGAGAGGCTAATACTAGGGAGAATTTTAGATTTAGATGAAAATCCTCTAAGTTAAAGGGAAAAAGAATAAGATGATTGGGCACAACAAATATCCAGCTTAATCTTTTTAAGTGAAAGAACAACTCCATTTTTTATGAAGACATCGCAAATTGTTTCTAAATGTTGTTTGTGCTCTTCTCTTGTTTTAGAGAAAGCCTAGACATCATCTACATGAACTCTACAGTGTTCTTTATATCGCTGCCACAAAAAATCCATCCATCTTTGAAAAACCTCAGGCATTTTTTAAACCCAAAGGGCACTATGTTCATTCATATTGTCCTTCTGGACAACTAATCAAATGAGTGATTTAGATCTTTTTTATTTACTTTTATTTGTCAAATCCAATTTAGTATTAAATTTAGTTAATCATCTTGCCTCATTTTTCATGGATGGATCCTTTATTGGCTATAAAATATCCATCAAATACATATATCATTAGGTACTTGTACGTGAATACCATTCGAGCCTTTCCCCTTTTCTGCCCAGAATGTTGAAGGTAGGGCTACTACAAGGGATATCAATTTTCTAATTAGTTTCAACTACCCTAATTACCTGATTTGTTTCTTAAATTCAGATCAATCTTCTGCAGAGTATAATATGAGTGCAACTCTGATTATTACACTATTTTGTAACACTTTTGACAAACAAATTCTATATTTAGGATTTTTTTCTTTCCCAAGACTGTAGTAGATTTTCTACAAATAATTCTTTAAAACTAAAGTCCATTCCCTTCAATGAATTTGGTGGTGGTTGTGGTGAAGAGGTATGAAAAGCTTGCCAATCGCCCTGCTTCAAAGGTTGCAGGTGATTATAAACAACATCTCTAGTTAGAGGATTGGTTGCAAGAGGGATTTCTCTTAATTTTTCTTGAACGAATGGCCACATTCATGCATACATACAAATTGTGTCACAATCACTAAATATGTAGAAAGGAATTAACCAAAAAGAGAATGGAAAAATGGAAATATTGCACTTACTGCCAAAATAAGTTGTGACTGAACAAATTCATCCATATCATGAAGTCCAGTAACTGCAATCAATTGATACCACATTTAAGGAACGTATTTATGACACTGAAACCTACAAGAAAGAAAAACTAAAGTAATAAACAGAATGTATACCATCCTCTTTTCTTACCATCGGGAGCACCATCGCAAACAACTAAGTCCGCTTTGCGTCCATCAAAATGATTGATGACCTAATCAGTCATTCCACTCCTCTTAAAAGATTGTTAAATGTAACTAAGCAAGATTTGATAATATTGCAAGGATATTGGACACCAAACAAAAGTTAGCTTGTAAAGGATAAAGTTTAGGTGTACAATACGAACTCTACCTAAATAATTACTGAATAATGATCAAGGTAGACAATGCAGACCCAACATAAGAGAGGGATTAAAGAGAAAAAGAAATAATGCTCAACAAAATAGTTGTAAAATTTGCAAAGAGTAAATCTAAAGGCATAATAACACCTGGAAGTGGAAATGGAAAGTAAAAATGAAGGACAACGATCATTAGTTACCCTCAATAGACCAGTTTGGTTCGGTTCGATTCAGGGGTGAGCTAAACAGAACTGGCAGCATATCGCCCTTTTTCAATTTTTATAAAATTTTTCCTGGTTTCTCAGCATTAGTCCAGTTTTTTCATGGTTTTTCAGTGGAACCGACCAAGGTGACAAAATGAACTGGTAACCGATTGGCTCAATGTTCGAGCCGAACCAACAAATTCAGTTTGGATTGGAAAACAATGTTAGTTACTAACATCATTATCAATTTTTACATTCAGATAGTCAAAATCAGAACAAATTGATTCATATATTATGTCATAAGACCATCATTCTCAACCGGCAAAATACCTTTAGTAACCACATATAAATCAAGCCAACCTAATCCTCATTACCAACTCCAAATGGCCATTCCTCACCAAATTCTAAAAGAAGTTGAAGATTGGTTTGTCAAATTTAGTCAAATATAAATTAATAAACATATTGTATAATTTACCACTTCAGCAGTCCGAGCATTAGTGATATCCCCCTGTACTTGGATAACACCATCTATTGGAGCCATTGGTTGCAAGTCAATTGCGACTATAAGTGGAAGATCACCATCCCTATGAAAAAATTATTAAAAATTAAAGAAAATATGAGAAAATATAATAGATCTTATTCAACTGCATATAATAATCTATATTTATGTGCACTTTAATAACAATGGATCAAGATCTAAGTTATCAAGGTAAGCTGCAGTAGTGTATGGACCTTAATTTAAATTTCAAACTTGATTTACTTAGCATTAATTCCCTCTCTGTGAGGAGGAAAAAATCTTATGATGCAAGGCATAATGTTTTTAACCATATTGTAAGTAGACCTCAACTAGCAACCCTAATCTCATCTATGCATGCAATTGAATTTACAAAATAAGGTTTGACTGGACAAAGTTTGAGAACACTACAACTGGCTCTCAACTTAACATAGTGATTAGTCCTCTTAAATGGTGCCAAATTCCTGGCCAAAGAATCTTGAGACAAAGAGGAGTCTCCGATGAACAATAAAAAACCTGCTAGTGGATAAGGAGACCTAGGTCATTATACAAGGAACTACCCCAGAAGGTTCCCCTGGAATAAAAAAGAGTTTGGACCAAAAGAGGCAGCAAGATTTACCCTGAAGCATAAGTTACAGGTCAAAAAAGTCTAACCCCTCACAAAGCAATATACTTATGGCTGAAATATGACTGAAATCTGAACTTTTAGGCATAAGTTATAGAAACAACTAAAAAAGGTTAGGATAATTAAGGCTTGCCATCCAAAAATTGTTATTGGATCGGACTGAGAACATGTTATAAAAGACAAAATGAGAGTTTAAAATAAATAATAAAGGTTGAAATTTTACAGCAAACAATGTCATTAGAACTTTTAGCTTATTAATAAGCTTACCGGATTAAAGTTCCACAACTAACAAGAAAGGTTATTATAGGTCCTTCGAAGAAAGATTTATGGTTTTCTAGGAAATTCTCAAAAGAAAATATGAGTACAATGTATACTGACAAAATTCAGGAATAAGATTTGCAGGATAAGGTTTTGATCCAATTCTAGATTTAAGAGAATAAACAAATTGATTCGGTTATTGATTCGTGCATCCTCAATTAATGAATATGGGTAGAAATAAAATTATTTCTTGCTCCTTACCATAGTTCTTTCAACACTATTAAGAAATAGCAGTAGATGAAACCGATTTGTCATTCCGATGTTTAACAAACAACTGCCTAGAAAAGCAATTACATCGCAGTATAATCAACAATTAATTAGTAGAAGAAACTGCATATTATGTATCACAAAGAGATGTGTTACCTACAATCTGGTGACAACTTAGCTGGAACATACAACTTTCTACTCAGCACCTGCAGCAAGATATGGAAGGCAAGATCATAACCAACAACATCAAATCAATCAACAAAGCAATGAGGAAATCAGTTTAGCATTTTTTTTCATAGGTTTCAATACTAACATTCTTAATACAGTGAAAATTACTTTAAATTTAAATACTATAAATTGTTCATCTACTGGAATCAAGAGCTAAGATACAGGAGACTTAGCTGCCACAACTAAGTAGCTTGATGGAAGGAAAAAGTATACATATTGCAGAACGAGAATGAAAAATCACAAACATTTTTTCAATTTCTACAAAATAATGAGCAACCACTAGTTCAAAACAAAAGCGATATATTCTATATATAAAGACCAAGACACAGAACTTGAGAAGGCTTTACCAAGACACAGAACTTGAGAAGGCTTTTATAGATAAGTGGTTCCTCAAACTCCAGAAAGAGTAATGACTTACATCAACTCTACTTAAATATGACCACCCTGTCAATAAACAAGGAGAATTTCTCCCTGCCAAAACTTTATTTTATCTCTATAGCCTCTCGCGAGGCCATTCGTTGCATTTGCTGCACTAACATAATAATGGTTCCCAGATATGCTTCATCTTTCTGCCCAAATTTCTCTCCCTACACAACCAATCAATCAAAAGAGATATAAGGAAAGTTTATCTTAACAATTCTTGTGATTCTTTGTTAAAGGAAGCATGAGGGCATATGTGGTGCAATGGATAATCATATTACATATGAGAATTTAAGATTTACCAACTGCATCCAGATGTAAGGAGGAGAAACAAGAGTCCACTAGCCCCACTTTCCCACACACATGAGCGCAAACTCAAAACCTAGAAAATTACAAGATTTGTATGTGTATCTGATTCACATATACTCGAAAGCTTTAAGTAATATAGAATTCAATTAATTAAACTTCCAGTTTTCCATTCCAAGAGAGTTACTTTTGAAAATAACTTGGTTCATCTACTTTCACATTTTTAAGAACTAAGCGACAGGAACAAACAAAATTAACTTTTAAATGCACAAAAAGCTAGACCTCCCAGATACGCACTAATGTTGATAGTAAGCTACAATACATGGTCCATGAAGCTTTTTGAGAGCGCCAGTTTTTAACTATAAATAATTGAAAAGATGGCCACATGCCAATCTCAAAAAATACCTGACTCCAGCTGCCAGGAGCTGCACAAAGATCAACCACACGCTTCACCCCTGTAAATCAAGGTTCTTTGTATTCAGATACTTGTTCAAGATGTTAATCATTTTTTTCAAAAGCAACAAACCATTACACATTTTCACACTGCTATCTAACTACTACTAAAGGCCAGAAAGTAGTTGCATTCTCCTGACTGATTATCTAAAATAGGGATTTCATGAAAAGAAAAAACAGCCAGATTCAATCTATGAAAAAAGATCAGAAATCACTACCCAATAATCATTGCTAACAAGCTCAAGTGCTAAATTCCTTTAGTTGCTTTAATATGACAGGGACCAGCAATACTTAATGATTGTTGGACAAATCTCATGCATTCTGAACATCCATGCAAGGAAAACAGCAACACATTTTTACTTGCGGCTACAATTGCAAATTCTCTGAAAGTTGGGAGCGCATGGGCAAAGTCATGAATGAGTAAAGAAAAGGTTAAGAAAGTCAAGTGGATGACCTAGGGAGAAAGTTTTGCAATAAATCGACTTATTTTAGCACCCCAAAAAAAAAGTTTTGCAATAAAGAAAAGGTTAAGAAAGTCAGGAATGAAATTTTGGAGGAACGAGAATTCATGTTTCAAGGTACCGATGATCATTTAGGCCCTTGAAACTGAAATCATGAATAAATGATTAAGCATATCGTGCATAGAATCTTGATTGCCTCCATAGATAGAAATGAACAGACTGACTGACACTGTGAAATTGCACGCGAAGGGTTTGCGGGAGGTCCAGGTTTAGATTTAGCACACTCGTATTCTCACAAAATAAATACTCTCGAATTCGTTCTCACCTAGGTAATCGCACTCCAGATTTCTCAGTTGTAGTAGAGTGCTTCACATCAAAGAGAAGCCAAAAATTTAAAGCAAAGAACCCTAGCAGATGGGCAGATAGGAATAGAGAGCAGATGATTTCTCACCTTGGAAGATGTTGAATTCCTCGTCGATCTGGAGGAGCTTGAAAGCGCTCCGTGCCCGCCAACCCTCCTCTTTTGCCTTGCGATAGTAAATATCCTGCAGCACAATCAAATATATTCTTTTAAAAAAAAATCGAACACCGGGAAATCACAGGGGAAGGAAGCAGAGCGTAGCAAGAAGATGATTACCCTCTTGTCTTTGGAAGCTTTTCCCATATTCTTCCGCCAAGACGAGTCCGAGAGAGAGAGAGAGCGGGGGGAGGAGGGTGCTGCGGTTTCTGCCTTTTCGAACTCCAACTCCGCCCGCCGGCCCGGAGGAGACAAAACGGGAAGGAAAAGACTTGCTGCGCCGCCCTCTGGTGCACGGTTAGAAATTGCGCACCGGCCGTCCGCGTATGTTAAAGCATGTGCTAACAAGGCTTATTGGGCTGCAACATGCGTATGCGAACGATCAATTTGTATGATTAATATTTTTTATTATATTAAAAATAAAATAGTAAAACATTTTTAAATAAAAAAGTTTTTATCATATAATATAGATTATGTTGGATATTAAAAAATTATTACGATACGAATTTCATAAAAATATCTTATTCTTTTTGTTACTTTAGATTTTTGTTTGGATCAAAATCTGATTTCATGTTATTTCAGTGCAATTAATGTAGTGTTATTCCAAATGATGTTTGGATGACATGAGAATAAACATATATTCTAGTAGAAATAGATGAAGAATTTTTCTGAAATTCCAAAGATACCCTTTCAATAAAAATGGTTTATCAATTTTATTTTTAAAATGACTTAAATAAATTATTATTTATTAATAAATAAAATAATAAATTAATTACTATTCATAATAATATAAGAACATACTTAATAATTTTTTTATATTAATAAAGAAAAAAAAAATACATACTTAATTTATTATTTCAATTAATAAATTTATTTAATTTAAATTATATTATAAATAAATTTATTTAATTTATTTAAATGATATAATAAATAAATTTATTTAATTTATTTAATTTAATTTTATCGATGTCCTGTAATAGCTGCAGTAGGAATAGGAGCTATTGGGGTACTATGAAATAAGGAATAAAAATAAAGAGGATTGACTGGAATAGTCAGTCTCATAGGGTCATTCTTTTTTCAGAGTGTTTGAGGGAATAAGCCCTATTTCAGACCTTATTCCAGCATCCAAACGCTGCATAGGGTTTGAAGCCTCACGGGTTCAGCGTAACCATGTAATTGATATCGTACCAACTTTCGTATCTAAAACAGATGGGCACGCTCGTAGCCTAATATTATTAATATTAAACAATGCTCTAATCCTTCCTCGCAATGCCTTCGAGATCCTGGGCGAGTTCCTCTAAGACTCCATCTCTCTCCTTCCCCTCAATCGATGTGTTCATGCGTTATTGCTGACGTTTTGACCCTAGATGAGTTCCTAGCGATGGACGCGCTTTGCTTTTTCCTCCTTTCGAGTGAATAGTACGTACTAACGGGTATCAATGCATTACTTTCCTCTCGATCAATATGTTCCGATGAGTAACTATCAATGATTTTCGGTGCTCTGATTCCACCTCGCCACATATTGCATACACTCTGCAGTTCCTTCCTTGTAAGCTTTCTATATCTTCAATCATTCATAGTTTTGTAGGAAATAAGTAGCCCTAAGGTTTGATTACTGAATGTGGGTTGAAGAAAAAATATGCCTTTTTTTCCTTGAAAATGGGCATGATTATGCTCAATGTTTCCAAGGGAGAAGCCCTTTTTCCTTTGCCTACATTTAGTGGTCCCTAGATTCTTAAAATTTTTGGAGTGTAGAGACAATATTGTATTATGAAAAATAGGTAAAAGCAATTGTCTCTCCACCAAGGTTTAGAGAGCACAGCTATGCTATGAATAAATTAAACCAATATTCCTCATACTATAGTGATTATAATTAAATAAGTGGGTGGGTTGTTTGTATCTTTATTGTCATTTAATAGTTATGCATTATGCTATGTGATCACTGCTAAGATGAGTATTACATGTAAGTTGATCACGTGCCACTATCCTTTACTTTAAGCATAGATTCAGTTTTTTTATACTAGAGATTCATCATGAGGAGCACATTTGATTCATTCCCTCCATGCAGTACATCGATGGTAAGATTGCTTATATTGATAATTGTGATAGGATAAGTCTAATAGAGATTGAGAGCTTAACAAGGGACCTAGGTTATCAAAAGTTTGAGCACTTTTACTACTTGATCCTAGGGCAGTCTTTTAAGGATGGACTCAAAATTATGAATAATGATAAGATGCCCTTGATATAATGGCCCCAATGTCGCAGTATATGTGGAGCATGGAATAGATGATATTGAGTTGGATTAATTTAAAGCATCCTAGCACTACCATAACCTGAGCTTCCCACTTTAGCTAAATAAACAAATGAAATAAAAGATGCACATATGACTAGTGGCAGGAATTTGGATCATGCAAAAGATTCAAATTCACATATGGCTGCTGAGGCTGAGGATAAGGATGATAGTGATGGTTTGACCAACTTCAGTGAGACAAATAAGGGTGATGACTTGTTTGCAGATTCTATGTATAGTTTAATAATGGATAAAGGTCCACATAAGAGGAAGGCTAAGGCATACCATTTTAGTTTCGAGGATAATGAATTGGCAGGAAAAGAGACTAAATTAAGTGATAGTGTTGAAGTTAGAAGTCTAAATAGCTCATCATGCAAGGTTTCCCGATTCAATGAAGGCATTGTTAGTGTATGCCTTAGGTCCAATCGAATTAAATGCTATTTTATACACATTAGATTATGAATGCAAATCAAATTTTATTGGTTTCTTTATCTATCCAGGTGTTATTCTTATATATAGATATATTTTACCTATGAATAAGTCCAAAAGAATATGAACTGTGCATATAAAATTTGTAATAGAGATTACAAATTATGAGATCCAAAATTGCACATTGTGATTCGATTCTTTAAATTTTTCTAGACGATCTATAAACGGGATTGGGCACTGTCGAACGCTGTGAGACTAGCACACATTTCATATCTTTACCCTTGTGGTGAGTAGCTGATCTCGCAAGCTGAAGTATGAAGATACTTGGATAGGTGTGTGGATGCTTGTTATTGTAACGATACATTGGATTACCTGCATAGAGATCATATATAGATATTCTATATAGTGTCAATGGTTGATTTCTGATGACGATGATGCGAGTGATCCTTTGACTTGATATCTTCATTGTACCTTATGTGTAAAATATTGTGCTTTAACGTCATGCAAATGTCACTCTAGCAACGGATGACAAATATGGTATCGGTTGGTTATGACAGGAAGCATATGAAGATAGTATTTAATGAAGATAGGATTCATTTTTCTTAATAGAGAGGGTTATATCCCATGGCCACCTGATAGATTAACTTGACTGTCAAATCCTTGCAAGGTTGAGTTGGAATTCGAAATAGTTTCGAAGTTCTAATTCATGTGAGTCAATTTTTTCAGAGATCAAGTAAACAGATTAGTTACAGGATTGACACATTCCATACTACTGACTGATCTGAAATATGTGACGAAGGGATTGAATCCTATGATAACCATTCATGGATAGATATTGTTGATAACCATGTCAACAAAACTCTTAACACTTGGGTGATCGTGATGCTTTGCTAGAGGCCGCTTATGACCTATAATCATGAATTCTTTGACTTGATCAAAGAGTTGACTTGGACAAAGTGTTGATTATGTCAATCTTAGGGTCAATATTAAGGACATGATTATTGCCAATGTGTCAAGAGCCCTAATGGGTCGCACACATTAAGGAGACTTTAGATGAAATTAAAATAAAAATTAAGTTAGACTTAATTCAGATTAGATGATCAATTAATTAGGATTGGGTTTGACCCAATCTTAATGAGAGAAAATAAAATTGATGAATGAGATTCATCATAGAGGAAAGAATCTGCATCCAAGGGTCCTTATGAAGAGACTTTTTGTACATGTGATGCACATATGAAATCCATTGATAAGATACTTAATTAGGCTTGATCCATGTGATTGATGGCTTAGACTAATTGGGTTTAATAAAATTGGTAATGCGGTGTTTAATTGAGTCCATATGATGGCATGATTTGATTCAAGGAAACCCAATTGAACCAATGGATAAGATCATGCCACGTGGAGGATGGATCCATACCCATGTGATAGGCATGACCCATCTCCACGTCATGATGGAGCACACGCCCAAGTTTGAGCGTGTGATCATGGGATTAACTTGTCTCCTATTTTTAGCGATGCAGCTTCGATTGAACCAAGGGATCATGGCATTATCTTGTCTACTATTTTTAGGGATGCGAATTTCAATTAAACCAAGCGCTGAGATCGTGCCACAAGGAGGATGGATCCATGCCCATGTGATAGGGGTGATCCATCTCCACGACATGATGGAAAACATGCCCATGTGATGGCATGATTTACCTTCATGTCATTGTGAAGTCACGCCAAAGTTTGGGCGTGTAGTCTTGGATAAAATCAACTTCCTATTTTTAAGGGATACGGCTTGGTGGTTGAAATCCTTCTTTACCTCTTAGTCTCTCCTTTATCCACACCCAAAAAAGCCCTCTCTCCACACGTTAAAAGGGGATTAATTCCTCTCCTCACCATCCCATCAATCCAACCCATCTTGGAGACGCACAAAAATTCCCTCTTTCTCTCTTGGGCACCAAATTCCTCTCTCTCTCTCTTGGACATCCCACATTCTCTCCTCTTTAATAGTTCAAGATTAGATTTTGACTATATGGTTCTTCTGTCTTGATTTAAAAAATCATTGAAGAAGAAAAAAGGTGCTAACACCCCTCATCGGAAAGGTCATCATCTAATTCTAAGAGAATATGTAACCCCCCAGCTTTAATTACGGTCACCTGGCATCTAGGGAGTCCTGTTATCGCTTAGGCTACTGGCAAGATGTCTGGGTTCCCGATTTTTACCTAACCCGAAGCGTCACGTGGGGGTTTAAAAGGTGAACGAAGGGTGACTCCCTCTTTCATCCTGACAGACATCTTCCTCAGGTAATCCTTTCATGTCCATGCCAGATTAAGAGAGAGAGAGTGAGAGTGAGAGAGGAAGGAAGAGAGATAGAGAAGAGAGAGAGGGAGAAAGAGAGAGAGAGAGGAAGGGAGAGATGAGAGAAGGATTAGACCAACAGCCGGTCCGATCCTTGGTTTGGGCCCGGCGGCGTGCCCGTCGCCTTGCTGGGCCTGAGCTCTGGTCGGCGACCTCCATCGGTACCAGGCGTGCGTCCGGTGGAGGTCCGGTGAAGGATCGGACCAGAGCCGTGCGGACAGTGAAAGATAGAAAGAGAGGAAGAAAGAGAATGCGGTTGGCTCTGGTCCGGCTAACGGTGGCCAGACCGACTCCAATTTGGCCGGATTTGACACCGGCACAGTGTATGTCACGCGGGAGACGAAAGAGAGAAAGAGAGAGGAAGAGAAATTGATGAGAGAGAGAGGGGGAGTGGTCGGCCACGGTGGCGGCCGGCTTCGGTCCGGCCAATGGCGGCCGGGCCGCCTCCAATTTGGCCGGCGGCGGTCCTGGCCATCGGCACGGCTCTCGGCTCCTCTGTTTCAAAAGAAGCAGAGGAGCTGGGTGATAGGAATTTTTGGGCCATTTGGGCCGTCCAATATTTGGGCCCTGTTGGGCCGTTTCTGGAGCCCTTTTTGGGCAAAGTTTTGAACCCTATAATGGGCCGAAAAATAGAAAATAAAATTATGGCCCGATTCAGGATGAATTCTAGTTTCTTGGGGTAATTTGATTTCTCCATTTGGATGTTTTTATTGGGAGATATTCGAGCCCAAAGTTGGACCCGTGGATTAGTTTGGATAGAGTTGTAGGAGTCTTTTTATTTTTCAGATTTTAGAGATCTAATTATGAAAAATAATACTATAGGTGCCCAGTTGTCCAAGTAGCTAGTTTATCATTTTGGAGTTGCGTATTGAGATAAGTAAGCCAAATATAATAATTTTATAAAATTATTGTATTTATAGTTTTATGCATACTTATGAAATTGAGTTTTATTGATTATTTTGGAAATTGGTAAAATGTATCATGAGTATTTAATTGAATATTTGCTATAACAGTTGGTATTAATTTGCAAAGTAATGGTTTATTGTGTTTATGCCAAATATAATGTATATGTTTATTTTTAACTTTGCAAAGTGAATTGGTTACATGCAATGATTAAGAACGTACAAACTACTGTTTATGTGATATGAAAAGATTATGCTTATAATGATGCATGATGTGTGATATGCATATATAATGATGACCCTGAATTATATTTATATGTGTCGCCGCGGTTCTCCTATGATGTGGCATGTGAAGGCCACACACATCTAGAGGATGTGCTCTGTTTGATGATGATATGGCATGTGGAGGCCACACATCTAGAAAATGTGCTCTGATTGACGATGATATGGCATGTGGAGGCCACACACATCTAGAGGATGTGTGCTGATTGATTATGATGTGGCATATGGAGGCCACACACATCTAGAGGATGTGCTCTGTTTGATGATGATGTAGCATGTGGAGGCCACACACATCTAGAGGATGTGCTCTGATTGATGTTACACCAGTTGGGGTGTTGCAGGGCCGTGGGACACATAAAATATAATATAAAAATGATCATATAAACAGTGGGTTGTTTACAATGCATTTTTTTGGTATTTATTGTATAAGCTTCCAAATTAATTTGAGTGGTGATATGCTTATTCTGATAGCATAATAAATGCATTTGAAATTGAAGACTTATGAAATTATGACTTGATAATATCTTGATAAGATATGATAATATATGACTATTTTATATTATTATTATAGGCTTACTTATTGAGTGTGAGCTCATGTAAATCTCACAATATTTTTCAGAGCCTCAGGATTGAAGATGGATTTATGGGGTAGATGGAGCTTCTATATAAATCAGTTCCATGATATCATTGTGGCCCCAGAATTACTTGTGTGTAGGGTTTGTAGCTCAGAACTATATTGATTGTGTGTAGGGCTTGTAGCCCAAACTTATATTTATGGTTTGTGTTATGGATTTGGATTGCCTAATTATAATTATTGCCTTATATTGATCGATGTGTAAATTTCGGGATGCCTTGCATGCCCGGCATGCGGCGGGTTGTCACCCTAGCTCAAAATTTGGGTCTGGGGCGTGACAGCTTTTGTGGTATCAGAGCCTAGGTTTTGACCTTAAGGACGCATGCGTGATGACACTCTAGGCAAAATACTAGGATGACATTGAGACAATTATAACTTTAAAGGAATTTCGGAAATTATGCTATGGAAGCTTGAAATTTAAAGTTTATCAAGATATTAATTGAAATATAAATTTGATAGGAATTAAGAATGAACCATCGCATCAGAAGCCAATAATATAATGGGACTCCCAAGCTGGTGACCTTGACCAATGGGAGGCCAAGGGGCTTCTAGAGGTTTTAGTTCCATCAAACTTGTTGGAAATGGCTCGTAGCAGTTCCAGATCTTTAAATAATATGGGTAGATAAAACTTTAATTGGATATGCAATAAAAGACAGATGAATATATGGAATATGATATAGTAGTTGAAAATTACAATTGATGACTAATATGACTAAGATAACATCATTATGTCCATATTGCAATTGAGTTGATATGTGGATTTGGAGTTATTAAATCTGAATTTGAATGTGATGTATATAATGAATTTTTATTTGTAGAACTTACATTGTTGATATTGTAAGTTTAAGATTATGAGCTAATCTACTGGTTATAGAGATGATTAATATTGATGATATTTTGGAAATGAAATAGTTAATTACATGTTTTTGATCAATCACAATTGAGTACTTTCTGAATTTGAGTCTGGATGGATAAGTATATATAGTGATTTTTACTAAGAAAACTTTTATTATGGATATTGCATGTTCAAAACTGATTGTTAATTTGCTAGATATGGAGATGGTTGATATTGATGCTAATGAAATAGTTGACTGCATATTATATCTTGATGGACCATTTAGGAAGAATATAAAATTTTAAATTCTGAGACAATTACGGTTTAAGTTTTTGAGAGCAGTAGACTCTATTAATCTTTAGAACTGATTTTGGCTATAAATGATCAATATTTTGATGGTAGAAAGTGAAAGATTTTAGCAGTAATAAGAATAAGATAAATTTCACTGATAAAAAATTTCATGGGGATTTTCATTTTTTTTTAATAGATTTCTAAATCAAGATATCTATTCATTAATTTATCATGCCTACTTATTGTACCTTTCTTTATAGTTCCTAAGTAGATATCTTTCTTGAGGATGGATAAATTATCAATCAGCCATAAGTGGCATAAAATTTTTAAGGAAAAAAAAAGAGAAAGATGATTTTATCAATTATGGATTATGGTTAAGGATACATCTAATATCACTTTCAAATCATAAAGAGATTACTATAATTTCTTAATTATGTCTTTTGGATGGTAAGTGCATTTTCAATCTTTATTGACCTTATAAGTCATGTATCCATCTGAGCTAGATTAGTGAAGTCACTTTGAGATATTCGAAGGGTTTATATTAGTTGGCCATGATATGGCATGAGAAATTACATAATCTATAGGTGATTTTGATAATCATATAACAAAATAATTGATTCAAGGATTTGAATCATTTAAATTGCAATATTGAGGATATACTGACCTATTCAAGAGAAATTGATTGGTTGTGATGGTATTATGATAAATATGAAGGAGATAAATAATTATACTGTGATTAATGATGGCACTATTATTCAAAGAAAATAAATTAATTAATTATGATAATTATGAAAGATATCCTAAATAATTGCATAATGTTCATTGATGTTAGCTTGAAGTATTCAAGAGTGAAACCAAGTATGTTATGATGATTGAAATAAGTGTCGTAATGATTAATGGCACATTCAACTATTTATGAGTTGAGAGAGCATTGGAAGAAAACTATCTTATATTTAATTCAAAAGAACTTGGAACTGTCTTATCGAGAAATTAACAGTAATTGATATAGGTTATTAACCTTAAGAATGGATGACATAATACATGTGATGGACTCTATGATATTTATGATGATTGTATTGTGAGAAGTTAAGGTATAAAAAAAAAGGATGACAGGAAAGAAATACTTCTTAAGGAATTCAATTTTATTTGGTAGAAAGATCAAATTAATTGTTAAAGTTGGATACATCATTTGGGTACTTGGGAATGAAATAAAAGTTGCTAGTGAGCATCTATAATGGTACAAAATTCGTGAACATTTAAGTTCGAGGATGAAATTTTAACGGGATAAAATCTGGTTTAGTAGTAAACTGAGTAAATTGAGTTTGTATCCATTGTCTTACTCTTTTAACTTGATGATGTCATAAAAGGCTTAGTGGATTAAGCTGAATTTCTAGCCTTCCACCCTCAAATAGATGGACAAACTGTAGGAACCAATTATATTTTAGATCATATACTGCGAGCTTGTATGAGGTGCTTGGTATAGTTTCTTACCCTTAGTGAAATTGCTTATTTTATTGATTACCAAGCCAACATTCAAATGGATTCATTTCAATTGTCTATGATATAAGGTGTAGATTCCCTTCATATTGAGATGAGGTGAGAGAGAGACAATTTTGGACTGAGCTGGTGTAGCAACTATAAAAAGTATCGTTAATTAAAGCAGCTTCATGTAGCTCTGAGTTAATAGAAAAGTTATGTTGATGTCAAAAAGAAAGATTTGAAATTTCAGGTTGAAGATCATTTGGAAGTTTTACTAACCAATAATATGATGAGATTTGTGTTAGAGGTGATTTGAGCCACAATACATTGGGCCATTTGAGATTTTGATCAAAATAAAGGAGGTGACTCTTTGGGGTGTTCAATGTGTTTCATATCTTTATGACTGAGGAGGTATATTTCAAACCCCCGTTATGTGTTAGAACTTGAACCAATTTAGCTTAAGAAAGAATTGACCTATGAAGATCATCTTGTGCACATTGTGGACCGCAAGAATTAAGTTCTGAGATGGTGTAGTATTACTTATGTCAAAGTTCAGTGGAGTAATTATTCTGAGAGGAAGATTATTTGGGAGTTTAAGGAGAAAATGAAAAAGAAACATCCACAAATATTTGTATCTTATTACATATCAATGTTGTATCGATGACTATGACTTTTGAATAAAATTTAGTTGATTATGGAATAGAAAATTTGAATTCTATATTTTTATGAATGTGTATCAATTTCGAGGACGAAATTTTTATAAGGAGGGAGAATGTAACCCCCCAGCTTTAATTACAGTCACCTGGCATCTAGAGAGTCCTGTTGTCGCTTAGACTATTGGCAAGACGTCTGGGTTCCTGATTTTTACCTGACCCGAAGCGTCACGTGGGGGTTTAAAAGGTGACGGAGGATGACTCCCTCCTTCATCCTAACAGACGTCTTCCTCAGGTAATCCTTCCCTGTCCATGCCAGATTGAGAGAGAGAGAGAGAGAGAAGGAAGAGAGATAGAGAAGAGAGAGAGGAAGGGAGAGAGATGAGAGAAGGATCGGACCAGCAGCCGGTCCGATCCTTGGTTCGGCCCGGTGGCATGCCCGTCGCCTTGCCGGGCCTGAGCTCTGGTCGGTGACCTCAACCGGTGCCGGGCGTGCTCCGGTGGAGGTCCGGTGAAGGATCGGACCAGAGTCGTGCGGACAGTGAAAGACAGAAAGAGATGAAGAAAGAGAACACGGCCAACTCTGGTCCGGCTAACGGTGGCCAGACCGACTCCAATTTGGCCGGATTTGACGCCGGCACAGTGTATGTCGCGCGGGAGACGAAAGAGAGAAAGAGAGAGGGAGAGAAATTGATGAGAGAGAGAGAGGGGGGAGTGGTCGGCTGCGATGGCGGCCGGCTCCGGTCCAGCCAACGGCGGTCGGCTCCGGTCCAGCCAACGGCGGCCGGGCCGCCTCCAATTTGGCTGGCAGCGGTCCTGGCCGCTGGCACGGCTCTCGGCTCCTCTGTTTCAAAAGAAGCAGAGGAGCTGGGTGATAGAAATTTTTGGGCCGTTTGGGCCATCCAATCTTTGGGCCCTGTTGGGCCGTTTCTGGAGCCCTTTTTGGGCAAAGTTTTGAACCCTATAATGGGCCGAAAAATGGAAAATAAAATTATGGCCTGGTTCAGGATGAATTATAGTTTCTTGAGGTAATTTGATTTCTCCATTTGAATATTTTTATTGGGAGATATTCGAGCCCAAAGTTGGGCCCGTGGATTAGTTTGGATAGAGTTGTAGGAGTCTTTTTATTTTTCAGATTTTAGAGATCTAATTATGAAAAATAATACTGTAGGTGCCCAGTTGTCCAAGTAGCTGGTTTATCATTTTGGAGTTGCGTATTGAGGTAAGTAAGCCAAATATAATAATTTTATAAAATTGTTGTATTTATAGTTTTATGTATACTTATGAAATTGAGTTTTATTGATTATTTTGAAAATTAGTAAACTGTATCCTGAGTATTTAATTGAATATTTGCTATAACAGTTGGTATTAATTTGCAAAGTAATGGTTTATTGTGTTTATGCCAAATATGATGTATATGGTTATTTTTAACTTTGCAAAGTGAATTGGTTACATGCAATGATTAAGAACGTACAAACTACTATTTATGTGATATGAAAAGATTATGCTTATAATGATGCATGATGTGTGATATGCATATATAATGATGACCCTGAATTATATTTATATGTGTCGCCGCGGTTCTCCTATGATGTGGCATGTGAAGGCCACACACATCTAGAGGATGTGCTCTGTTTGATGATGATATGGCATGTGGAGGCCACACATCTAGAAAATGTGCTCTGATTGACGATGATATGGCATGTGGAGGCCACACACATCTAGAGGATGTGTGCTGATTGATTATGATGTGGCATATGGAGGCCACACACATCTAGAGGATGTGCTCTGTTTGATGATGATGTAGCATGTGGAGGCCACACACATCTAGAGGATGTGCTCTGATTGATGTTACACCAGTTGGGGTGTTGCAGGGCCGTGGGACACATAAAATATAATATAAAAATGATCATATAAACAGTAAGTTGTTTACAATGCATTTTTTTGGTATTTATTGTATAATCTTCCAAATTAATTTGAGTGGTGATATGCTTATTCTGATAGCATAATAAATGCATTTGAAATTGGAGACTTATGAAATTATGACTTGATAATATCTTGATAAGATATGATAATATATGACTATTTTATATTATTATTATAGGCTTACTTATTGAGTGTGAGCTCATGTAAATCTCACAATATTTTTTAGAGCCTCAGGATTAAAGATGGATTTATGGGGTATATGGAGCTTCTATATAAATCAGTTCCATGATATCATTGTGGCCCTAGAATTACTTATGTGTAGGATTTGTAGCCCAGAACTATATTGATTGTGTGTAGGGCTTGTAGCCCAAACTTATATTTATGGTTTGTGTTATGGATTTGGATTGCCTAATTATAATTATTGCCTTATATTGATCGATGTGTAAATTTCGGGACGCCTTGCATGCCCGGCATGCGGCGGGTTGTCACCCTAGCTCAAATTTTGGATCTGGGGCGTGACAGAATATCATCCAAAGAACTCTGCGTAGATCATCATTTGAGGTCGAATACGTGGACGACTAGTGGTAAATCATTTAGTAGCTTCGTCGATCTCCATCCTCAATAAAGAACACATATATGATTTAGATTTAATCTTATATTATTTTTTGGTAATTGAATTTGCTCCATGAGGTTCTTGGGCTTTAGGAATTAAATCATGTTTATTTTATCTTTCACTGCATGAATATATGAATTTGATTCATATAAAACACACAAAATTTCCAACAGGCATTGACTTTAGCAAAACTATTGAACTAAATCTTGGGATGTTATTTGCTTCAGTAAATGTCTTCAAGAATGCTTTGAGATAAAGGTTTTGATTATGTTTACAAGCGTAACAAGAGGTCAAGACTGACATCAATCTCCAAAAAGAATTATAAATGAAGGATACACATAGTCCCTTTATAGAGGGTTGATACCTATTAGATCAAACAATTCAATCCTACCCATAATTATGGCGGGCACTTTGAGAATCACAATGTTAACTCTTCATGACTAGCTCAAATATATATAGAGGATATTAGATATAATAGTAATTGAAACATGAAAGCTTTTGCAGAGAGGATAAAGAGAGACTATAAGGGGGCATTTGGTAGCAGATAATCTATTCAGATTATCGATAATTTAAATAATTTAAATAGAGCTCACCAAATAACTATATTTGGTACATGTTTTGAATGGCAATCTATCTTGTAGTGGTAATCTGGATTACCTCATGAGAGGTAATCCAGATTATCTCTGGAAGGGATGGTTATCCACATTACTAGAGATGTGATAATCCGATAAATTACTTTTTTATAAAATTATCCTTTTTTCTTTTGATCGCTCTCTACTCGCATCTTCCTCTACTGACCTTATTGTAACCTCCATGTTGAAGGTCCCAAGCCATACCCTTTTTCGCGGAGTTGAGCCGCAGATCTTTGCCGCCCAACGGCCCTACGGCACGCCGCAAAAGTTCTTTCGATCGGTGGCTTTCAGCATCCTCGCCGGTCGCTTCGAATATTATTTATAAATATAAATTTTTTTAAACATTATCATTTATAAATATAAATTTTTAAATTAAACATGTAATAATATATAAATTTTTAATAAATTTAATTTAGGAGTATTTTGAGAATTTTATATTATATGACTGTAATCTATTTGTCATACCAAACATAGTAATCAATATTACTATTGCATTACCTGTGTACATCAAACATAGTAATCAATATTACTAATAATTTATCTTGTAGGTAATCCAACATTACCATTCAGGATTGTTGGCGATGCACCAAACGCAACCTAAGGTCCATATTTCAAAGGCTTAAGCATATTGGGCTAAGAGGAAGGCCTTGCTTGCTATATATGGCTCTTATAGAGAGCAATACAAAAAGATTTGGGAGTATTATGACTTATCAAGAAGGCCAATATAGGTAGTACTATTCTTATGGGCACTTTACTTAGAGAAAAGCAGCCATCTATTTTTTTAAAGATTCTATGTATGTTTTTAAGATTGTAAGAGAGGATTTTTGTCCTATAGGCTCATTATTGGGTTGGATGCAAGCCATTTATAGGGTTCCTCGGAAGGATAGTTACTAACAGTAGTTAGAAGGGACTCTAATGATGACTTTTTTTTTATAGCATGAGCAATCGTTGAGGCTAAAAATAAGGAAAGTTGGACATAGTTTTTGATGAATTTATTGATTGATATTGGACCTATTGAAGATAAAGGGTGGACATTCATTTCAGATAGGCAAAAGGTTAATATTATTAACCATTAGATTTCAAATTCTGTAGGAAACCTTCAGTGTAAACATAATATTGATTTATTTGATACATTATCCTTTCAGAGATAAGTAGAGACCTTTAACTCCTTTATGCTATATGCTGACCACAAATTCTTTGCCAACTTTAGAAAGTTGTTCAAGGAAAAAAAATTAAAGATGCTTTATTTGCAACTTCTAAGGCATGCACTCGGCAGAAGTTTTAGATGAGGATGAAGTTGATTGTTGATATGAATCAGAAAGTAGTAAATTAGCTTTCAAGACAAGAGCCATGGAGTCGGCATGGATTCAGCACCAATCAGCAGTCTAATATGATGTTGAATTATATTTGTGAATCATTCATAATTTCATTATGGAAGCAAGGGACAAGCCGATAATAACATTGCTGGAGGCTACTAAGAGGCTACTAATGAGGAGGCTTTAAGCAAAACAAGAGGGCATGATGAAATACATTAAAGAAATATGTCCCAAGATCCAAAAAAAAGTTAGAGCTATGGAAGTTGCATGCCATGGACTAACATGTGACATACGGTGGTGGTAGTAGCTTCGAGATGGATCACCTAGATGCTACTTATGCTGTAAACGACATGTGGATGTAGAAAGTAGAACTTAACTAGGATCGCATATTGTCATGCATATGCTGCAATCATGTTTTCTAGAAAGAAGGTGGGGAATTATGTAGACTATTGGTACTCCAAGGAGACATATATGATGACATTTTAAGGCATAATTTATTCGGTGTCTAAGATGCGTTCTTGGGAGTCTTCTTCCTTTGAGCTGGTATTTGCACCATCATCGAGAAGACCTTCTAGTAGGCCCAAGAAGTTAAGAAGAAGAAAAAAGACAAAGTGGATACTAAAGAGAAGTGGCACTTCCCTCAAGAGATAAGATAGTGTTTATCCTATTCTGTTCTTTATCCAATCCTCTTTTGTCCAATCCTATCCTGCGTACCAAATGCAGCCTAAGAGAGTAAAATCTCCAAAGAGAGTAGTACCCCAAAAAGGAAAAGGGCAAGAAACATTTAAACATAAAAGTATAGTAATGCTTGCTACTAAAAGAGGAAGACCTAAAGAAGGTAAGGTTTTTATGGATAAACCTCAGTTAGTTTGTATCCTTTTATATCCCATCTAATTCTTTGGACTTAGTTTTTGATTTCAGGTCATGGTCACTATAAAGTACCTGGGCCTACTAGCAGCACTGAGGCAGAAAATCTCAGGCAGCATAGAGCATAGCCACTCGAGTCCCTAGCTTTAATAGTTTTTTTTCCAACAAGCTCCAGAACCTACTTAAATTGTCCTCTCGCAATCCTCCAACTACAGTTCTCAATAGCAAACTAAAAGGCCATCGTGGCAACTTTGAGTGGATCGATGTTTAAAGCTTTACTTATATTCAATGGATGTTTGGATGTCGAGTAGAAGTACCGGGATATAATGGACGTTCAGCATTTTATATTTTGGATGATGTTTAGTTGTTTTTAGGATGTTTACATGGTTTGGGATGATGCATGCATTTTGGCTAGATGTCGGATGTTGTCTGCTTTTGAATGATGTTTGTGGATAATTTGTTATGAACAATTTGTATGGATGATATTTATGTTGCAAGGATACAATCAGTATATATTCTATTTATGGATGATATTTGAATAATTTGTTTGTGGATAATGTGTTTGTGACAGCATAAGTAGTGGTGTTTCTGATAGTTAAAATGTATCAATAGCTATTGTGTATCAAGTTTAAGTTTTAATGCAGAATTGATATATCTCATGTTACACTGCAGTTGCTCATACTGTTTACAATATTGTAGTGTATGCTCAGGTTACAAAGACAATATAGGGTAGAACATTTAAATATTATACTTCTTATTGCTATCACATTGTAAGAATTATAAATGTATTAGGTTCAAATGTAGGTTTTGGTGTTGAATTTTAAAATGTATCAGCAGCTATTGTGCATCAGCTTCAAATTTTAATGCAAAACCGGTATGTACAAGGGTATTGTGTATGAAGTTACATTATAGTTGCTAAAATTGTTTACAATGTAGCATGATTCATGTTTTATTTTGTTCTAGTGTGTATGTGCAGGTTACAAGGATAAGATGGGGTAGGGCATTTAAATGTTGTAGTTCTTACTGTTGTTGCATTGCAAAACTTATAAATGTATCAGGTTAAAATATAGGTTTTGATGTTGGATTTTAAAATGTATCAACATTTTTTTATGTATTAGATAGATTCAGGTTTTTAATGCAAAATTGATATGTACCAAGGTATTGTGTATTAGGTTACATTGCAAGTTTCAATGCTATTACTATAATTTGACCTTCAGGTTACAATGATAGCATATGCTTCGACTGATTACTAACACTAATTTGACAATCATATTACAACAATATATTATGTATCAGAATACAAACCTTAACAATAGAAATCAAAGTTTTTCAATAATTTCGTAAAAGCAAATCATACATATAGACCCTAAAAGTTTATATAACAAGCATGTGGACCCCAAAAGTTTATTTTCTAAATAAAAACACTCCAATTCCTTATTACATCAACATAGAGATCCTACCTCACCACCCCATATGAGTGCTAACAGAATCCTGATCACTACCCAAGATGCAAGCATGCACTAAGGCAAGTATTTTCTGCTTGATCGACAGAGTTGAAGCTCATTTTCAGTCCTTTTATTCTTCTGGAGCAGCTTGTTCAGGAGCTATTTTGTGTAGGGTGTTAATGGAGGATCATTCCAGCGAAAGAACCCACATCCTCTTCTAGCCTGCAAGAAATCTAAAAGTCTTTTTTGAGAGGAAAACACTTTGTACACCGGCCCCGGTGCAGCAACGATGACGTGGGCTGCACCGCGTCTTCCTATTGGTCCACGTGGATCCGACGTGGATGACATGACAGGCGGTATGGCTGGGCTTTGACGTTACGTTATGAACGTGACGGACATTTATTGCTGTTCGCTTTTTTTTTAAATTTTCGTACGGACGAAAATGCCCTTTCCCTCCTTCTTTCGTTTTCTGTCATCTGTGCAAGAAGAACTCATTGGATAAACTTTTATATTTGAAGACTCCAGTAGACTCCTGTCGACCGGACTTTCAGACGAGAGCGTAGGTTCGTGCTCAACTGGATTTCATCTCTGCAAGTTCTAACGAGACGACACTCGTGCTTTAAAGATCCTGAACAAATTCTGACGAAAGGTCGCCCGAGAGAGAACAGATTAAAGAGTGCAGTCGAGAAGAAGGCAAAAAGATCAAGGAAAAATCAGGCCAAGGAAAAAGCTGCTTCAAGTAGCAGGCAGACTTGTTTGCAGTCTATTAATACTGAAGAGGACCTGGAGATAATTGTTCCGCCGTCAGAAACTTTAATGGATGAATTTGATGCTTATGTATTGAGTCAACTTACACAAGATCATATATAAACACGAGTGTCGTAACTTTTGAATTATGGTTGCTTGGTCGTAAATGAATTGTTCGCGAACGACTCCGAGGAAATTAGCGCGATGACACCCTTGCTCATGGCAAACGACACCCTAGTCTGCTCGGCGACACCCGAATGATGGAAACATACGCGACATCCTAGTTCTGGTAAACGACACCCAAGCCTTGCGCGGCGACACCCGAAGGACGGAAACATACGAGATATCCTAGTTCTTGCAAACGACACCCAAGCATTACGCGGCGACACCCGAAGGACGGAAACATACGAGACATCCTAGTTCTGGCAAACAACACCATAGTCTTGCTCGGCGACACCCGAAGGACGGAAACATACGAGACATCCTAGTTCTTGCAAACGACACCCAAGCCTTGCGCGGCGACACCCGAAGGACGGAAACATACGAGACATCCTAGTTCTGGCAAACGACACCCTAGTCTTGCTCGGCGACACCCGAATGACGGAAACATACGAGACATCCTAGTTCTGGCAAACGACACCCAAGCCTTGCGCGGCGACACCCGAAGGACGGAAACATACGAGACATCCTAGTTCTGGCAAACGACACCCAAGCATTCGCGGCGACACCCGAAGGACGGAAACATACGAGACATCCTAGTTCTGGCAAACGACACCCAAGCCTTGCGCGGCGACACCCGAAGGACGGAAACATACGAGACATCCTAGTTCTGGCAAACGACACCCAAGCCTTGCGCGGCGACACCCGAAGGACGGAAACATACGAGACATCCTAGTTCTGGCAAACGACACCCAAGACTTGCGCGGCGACACCCGAAGGACGGAAACATACGAGACATCCTAGTTCTGGTAAACGACACCAAGCCTTGCGCGGCGACACCCGAAGGACGAAAACATACGAGACATCCTAGTTCTGGCAAACGACACCCAAGACTTGCGCAGCGACACCCGAAGAACGGAAACATACGAGACATCCTAGTTCTGGCAAACGACACCCAAGCCTTGCGCGGCGACACCCGAAGGACGGAAACATACGAGACATCCTAGTTCTGGCAAACGACACCCAAGCCTTGCGCGGCGACACCCGAAGGACGGAAACATACGAGACATCCTAGTTCTGGCAAACGACACCCAAGACTTGCGCGGCGACACCTGAAGGACGGAAACATACGAGACATCCTAGTTCTGGCAAACGACACCCAAGACTTGCGCGGCGACATCCGAAGGACGGAAACATACGAGACATCCTAGTTCTGGCAAACGATACCCAAGCCTTGCGCGGCGACACCCAAGCCTTGCGCGGAGACAACCTAGTCTTTCACGGCGACACCCGAAATACGTAAACATACGAGGGTGCTCGCGAACGAGTCCGAAGAAATTTGCGCGACGACACCCTAGCTCATGGAAAACGACACCCTAGTCTTGCGCGGCGACACCCGAAAGACGAAAACATACGACACATTCCAGGACGCGCGACCCGACAATTTAAGAGCGACGACACCCCAGCAGGGGTGCCAAGTTTATATCGGATATGGACTCTTCTTTATTTTCATTCCCCTGCTCTGTTTTATCAGCCAATGAATCCCCCTCCAATATGTTCTCCCCTGATTTTGCATTCCCTGTCTGAATTGGAAACTCGGATGAATGGTCCTCCTCCATCTTCTTCTCCTCAATATTTACGTTATCAGGCTCGCGGAGGACCAACTCCAAGGAATGCACCTTCTCTGTTTTCTCGTCCCCCTTGTCCTCCTCGGTTATTGCATAACTTTCCTTTCTGAGAAGTGAATTGAGGAGGCTCTCAGCAATGGACAGCCTGTGCCTGACATCTTCGAGTTGATCCTTAACACACTTCAATTCATTCCTCAACTCGGCGCATCCTGCGCAGCTATCCATTGGTTGAGGGGCGGCGCAGGTATCTGTTTGTTGAGGGGGGGACGGTTTTAACTGCTGAGGGAGAAGCCATCGCTCTTCTGGCAATGGTTCAATAGCTCCCTCCATCTGCAACACAAGATGATAACAAATTAATATTAACTGAACATATTGACGCATTAAGTTGAAAAAATGGTCACAGCAATGGAGCAATGGAGTAGATTACCAAGCCTTGAGGCTGCAAGTCGGCAACCCGAACCGATTGGTTCTTCGTTTGGTGGTCATACCACTTCAACAGCCGGGGCCGTTTATCAGGGTATGCTGGCTCTCGCATTGATGTATGCTCGAGGAACCACGCCTGAAAATTATATTTTTTTGGATATTAAATAAAGTAATATTACGAAAAAATTTGTCTCAACACTAATAATTTGTCTCAATAAATCTTACCACCAGTGCTGCCGAGCATCCGAACAAGGTAGGCTGCCTCCTAATCTTTTTTGCATTTTTTGAGTGCACCGGCTCCTCGGAACGCAAGCAAGCAGCTATTTCTGGGAGAGCCAGAACAATCAATTCCTTCAGTGCCGAAGCCCAGTCGATGCTACTCAGTTGACTTAAGTCATCCAAGTGCTGGATGAGATACCGTGGACACCTCTGATTAGACTTTGGAGCCAAAAACATGGCCAACATGTATGCGATCCAAAGTCGGACGGTGTCCTCGACATCCTCCTGCACTTTAGATGGTCGGAGTTGAAATATCAACTTCTCCAAACCTGATTGGCGAAGATCTAAACCCTGGCCAAACCGTCTGAACAACCTTCCGTTGAACATTTGGCTGGACGTGTCGATCTTCTTCCCATGACATGGAAGACCCAAAATGAGTGCGACTTCTTCGGCACTGAATATAACTGGCTTTCCACCAAACATGAACTCGTCGCCACCATTGTGACATCTTATGATGTCTGCTAGCAGTCGCCCGTCGACTGTGAACGTCTGCATGTCGACGAAGGCACCAAATGGGGTCCTTCGAATCAGTCTTGTATGGCGTCTAGAGAACCCCATCCTCCAAACCTTCTGAACATATACTGCCGGCCTGCAGCTATTCTTAAACAGCTGGGAAGCCTTCACTGGGGGGACTGGAACAATTTTATTGTCAACGAAAACAGGGGGTAAGACAGAAGACATACATGTCATTAAATTTTAAGATAGAATATCGTAATATTTAATATAGTGATAAACATACCTGAAGGAGCCGCATCCTCAGTCGAACGAAGAACCAGGTCCTTGCATTGTTCCGCCATTTTCTCTGTCTGCTTCTTCTTTGTTCGCGGTCTTCGTGCACAAACGAAAGCGCTCATCTCCATGAATGAAGAATTCGGAAGAATGAACTATGGAACAAGTTTAGGAGAGAAAAAGAGACCAGTGGCTTCTCGAGCAAGAGAAGAAGAATGTCTTCTTGAGCAAAAGGATGGCTTCTTGAGCAACAGACGATTGAGGGGTTTTTCTAGGGTTTATGCCGACCTAATAGAAATACGAAAGGACACCCGGATCGCCACGATCACATCAATGAGACCCGCGAACCCATAGGAACCGCCCACGTTTACAAATTTTCTCGGAAATATGCCATGGCTCAGTTACTAGGGTGTCGTCGAATGAGTACTACGCTGACGTCAAATTCCGCCTTTTTCAAGCATGGGTGTCGTCTCGTTAGAGCTAGGGTGTCGTGAGATTTCAACAGGGGTGTCGCGATTGATTTTCTGCCGAATTCAATTAGGGTGTCGCCGGGTTCTCTCTATGTGCACATTTATGAGACGGGTGTCGTCGCCCTAAAGCTGGGGTGTCGTGGGATTTCATCTGGGGTGTCGCGAAGGATTAACGGCCGAATTCGAACTAGGGTGTCGCGGGGATTATCTCCGTGGTCTCTTGTTCAAGCACGGGTGTCGTCTCGTTAGAGCTAGGATGTCGTGAGATCTCAACTGTGGTGTCGCGAATGATTTTCTGCCGAATTCAATTAGGGTGTCGCCGGGTTCTCTCGTATGTTTCCGTTCTTCGGGTGTCGCCGCGCGAGACTTGGGTGTCGTTTGCCAGAGCTAGGATGTCTCGTATGTTTCCGTCCTTCGGATGTCGCCGCGCAAGGCTTGGATGTCGTTTTCCAGAACTAGGATGTCGCGTATGTTTCCGTTCTTCGGGTGTCGCCGCGTAATGCTTGGGTGTCGTTTGCAAGAACTAGGATGTCTCGTATGTTTCCGTCCTTCGGGTGTCGCCGCGCAAGGCTTGGGTGTCGTTTGCCAGAACTAGGATGTCTCGTATGTTTCCGTCCTTCGGGTGTCGCCGCGCAAGGCTTGGGTGTCGTTTGCAGAACTAGGATGTCTCGTATGTTTCCGTCTTCGGGTGTCGCCGCGCAAGCTTGGGTGTCGTTTGCAAGAACTAGGATGTCTCGTATGTTTCCGTCTTCGGGTGTCGCCGCGCAAGCTTGGGTGTCGTTTGCCAGAACTAGGATGTCTCGTATGTTTCCGTCTTCGGGTGTCGCCGCGCAAGGCTTGGTGTCGTTTGCAGAACTAGGATGTCTCGTATGTTTCCGTCTTCGGGTGTCGCCGCGCAAGCTTGGGTGTCGTTTGCCAGAACTAGGATGTCTCGTATGTTTCCGTCCTTCGGGTGTCGCCGCGCAAGGCTTGGTGTCGTTTGCAGAACTAGGATGTCTCGTATGTTTCCGTCTTCGGGTGTCGCCGCGCAAGGCTTGTGTCGTTTGCCAGAACTAGGATGTCTCGTATGTTTCCGTCCTTCGGGTGTCGCCGCGCAAGGCTTGGGTGTCGTTTGCAGAACTAGGATGTCTCGTATGTTTCCGTCTTCGGGTGTCGCCGCGCAAGCTTGGGTGTCGTTTGCAGAACTAGGATGTCTCGTATGTTTCCGTCCTTCGGGTGTCGCCGCGCAAGGCTTGGATGTCGTTTGCCAGAACTAGGATGTCTCGTATGTTTCCGTCCTTCGGGTGTCGCCGCGCAAGGCTTGGGTGTCGTTTGCCAGAACTAGGATGTCTCGTATGTTTCCGTCGGGTGTCGCCGCGCAAGGCTTGGGTGTCGTTTGCCAGAACTAGGATGTCTCGTATGTTTCCGTCCTTCGGGTGTCGCCGCGCAAGACTTGTGTCGTTTGCCAGAACTAGGATGTCTCGTATGTTTCCGTCCTTCGGGTGTCGCCGCGCAAGGCTTGGGTGTCGTTTGCAGAACTAGGATGTCTCGTATGTTTCCGTTCTTCGGGTGTCGCCGCGCAAGCTTGGGTGTCGTTTGCCAGAACTAGGATGTCTCGTATGTTTCCGTCCTTCGGGTGTCGCCGCGCAAGGCTTGGTGTCGTTTGCAGAACTAGGATGTCTCGTATGTTTCCGTCTTCGGGTGTCGCCGCGCAAGCTTGGGTGTCGTTTGCCAGAACTAGGATGTCTCGTATGTTTCCGTCCTTCGGGTGTCGCCGCGCAAGGCTTGGGTGTCGTTTGCAGAACTAGGATGTCTCGTATGTTTCCGTCCTTCGGGTGTCGCCGCGCAAGGCTTGGGTGTCGTTTGCCAGAACTAGGATGTCTCGTATGTTTCCGTCTTCGGGTGTCGCCGCGCAAGGCTTGGGTGTCGTTTGCCAGAACTAGGATGTCTCGTATGTTTCCGTCCTTCGGGTGTCGCCGCGCAAGACTTGGTGTCGTTTGCCAGAACTAGGATGTCTCGTATGTTTCCGTCTTCGGGTGTCGCCGCGCAAGGCTTGGGTGTCGTTTGCAGAACTAGGATGTCTCGTATGTTTCCGTCTTCGGGTGTCGCCGCGCAGACTTGGGTGTCGTTTGCCAGAACTAGGATGTCTCGTTCGCGAGCAATTCATTTACGACCAAGCAACCATAATTCAAAAGTTACGACACTCGTGTTTTATATATGATCTTGTGTAAGTTGACTCAATACATAAGCATCAAATTCATCCATTAAAGTTTCTGACGGCGGAACAATTATCTCCAGGTCCTCTTCAGTATTAATAGACTGCAAACAAGTCTGCCTGCTACTTGAAGCAGCTCTTTCCTTGGCCTGATTTTTCCTTGATCTTTTTGCCTTCTTCTCGACTGCACTCTTTAATCTGTTCTCTCTCGGGCGACCTTTCGTCCTAATTTGTTCAGGATCTTGAATTACCAGCTCTGAACGTGGTTTAGCTGCGCAGTTGGCATCCACGGCAGTTTTGAATAGAGGCGGTAGACCATCCATCACTACATTAAATGCATCTTCAGACATGGAGGCTATCTCTGCGAGCTTCGTCATCCGATGAGACAGCAAACTATATCTACAATCATAAACAGAATATTAACGATCACAAATATTAAGACATTTCAATTAAAAAATTGTCACTGCGTACCGTGAGTTTCGTGTGCTTTTATCATAACCCTCAGTATTGCAGTCGAATTCGTCGAATTGGTATTTCATGTCCTTGCACCATCTCTTCAAGAAGTATTTATCTGGTAAACGAAATACGTCATTTTGATGAAGAACCAACAGGGCATGCCTACACTGGTACCCCTTGAACTGAAAGGATCGGCACTGGCATTGGACATCCTCAATATTTCTATCGTATGACACGATATAATCTTTGATCATCTCCTTGCCAATTCCATCGACTTCAATCCTTTCATACGACTTGACGGAATATATACACGTGTTGCCAGCTTCGTTGATCAATTTTGTATTTGATGCAGCCATTTCAAGGATCTCATTCTGGAATTTTTTGAAAATGCTCCGTGTATACCTTCCTGCAGCTTGTCTCTCAAAAGGTGATGATGTCTTTAGGAAAGCTATCGTTTGCAAAGTCCTATTATCTTCCTCATTTTCGGCCTCGTATCGTTTTTCCAAGGCATCTTCGTACTTACTTATAAACTCCGTTAATGTTGTCTTCGAATTTATAAACCCATCGAAGAAGTGATTAATGCCCTCGCTCCTTTGTGAAGATGACATCCCTGTTAAACATTTTGTCAACCAAAAATTAAAAAAAAAAAACGTTTAAATGAATCATGAACCAAAGCCACCATTGACATACAAACCTGCGAAGAATGTATCCTTGAGGTAAACTGGAACCCATTTTTCCCGACATTCGTATAGGACATTGAACCAATCTATAGACTTGCATTCTTTATATTTCTCCATAACATGTGCCCACCTTTCCTCGAATGAATTTATGGTCAATGAATCATATATTGCCTCATCGAAATCAACCATAAACTTGGGATTTGCCGTGCAAATGTGGCCAATCTTTTCCGGTATCTTCTTCAATATATGCCAAAGACAAAATCGATGTCGGGTATTAGGAAAAACTTCTTTGACAGCAGCCTCGATTGCCTTATCTTGATCAGTAATCATGGCAATAGGTGCTTGACCACCATTTGCATCCAGCCAAGTCTTAAAAACCCATTTATATGTCTCAGTACTCTCATCAGACAACAATGCGCATCCAAGCAAGGTTGACTGTCCATGATGGTTCACCCCAACAAATGGACAAAAAGGCATTTGATATCTGTTTGTCAAGTAAGTTGAGTCAAAGCTTAGAACATCACCGAAGTATGTGCATGCCAATCTTGACCTTGGATGAATCCAGAAGACAGACCTCAGATGACCATTATCATTGAGGTCTAAGGAGTAGAAGAAATTGGGATTTTTGAGTTGCATTTCGGCAAAATGAATTACCATCGACTGAGCATCTCCTTCTTTCAGCTTAGACTGACGTTCGCGACTAATGAAGTTACGAGCATCCTTCTCGGTGAAATCCAATTGTCCTCTGCCCCCTTTTCTCCTTGCTATGGCAGAGTATATCTGAGTCGTCGGAACATTCACGGCATGTAAATTGCTGATCTCTGCCTTCTCTGGTGTGCTGATCCTCCTATGCGACCGTAGATAACCAGCTGATGTTATGGAGAGCCCATGGTTATGTTCTAGAGAAACCTCATCCAAAATCCACTTACCACTTGTAGCATTCAGTCTTGCTTTTATGGATGCCATACAACCAACTTTCCCAGTATCCCTATGATTCATACTCTTCTCTGATTTTCTGGATTTTCCTTGCCTCCAACACGCCAGGTGCTTGAAGCAAAGTTGTTTTTTGTTGTTGGCCCTGCTACACACTGTTGTGATTCCAAAGCCAACTCGTTTCGCGTATCCATTGTAGAACGTATATACATCATCGGCTGAATTGAATTCCATCCCAGTTTGAGGAACTACAATATCATCCACTGCATTTGGAACGACGGGTGAAGCTGCACGGCCGGGAGTGTTATCTATCTATTTTCAGCATCAACTGTGACAATATAAGCACGCATTCATGAACAGCTACTCCTACGCGACACCCCAGTTGAAATCTACTGACACCCTAGTTCGAAGTCGGCCGTAAGTCCTTCGCGACACCCCAGACGAAATCCCACGACACCCTAGCTTTAGGGCGACGACACCCGTCTTATAAATGTGCACATAGAGACGCCCCTGTTGAATCTCACGACACCCTAGCTCTAACGAGACGACACCCGTGCTTGAACAAGAGACCACGGAGATAATCCCCGCGACACCCTAGTTCGAATTCGGCCGTTAATCCTTCGCGACACCCCAGATGAAATCCCACGACACCCCAGCTTTAGGGCGACGACACCCGTCTGTGCACATAGAGAGAACCCGGCGACACCCTAATTGAATTCGGCAGAAAATCAATCGCGACACCCCTGTTGAAATCGACACCCTAGCTCTAACGAGAAGACACCCGTGATTGAACAGAGACCACGGAGATAATCCCCGCGACACCCTAGTTCGAAGTCGGCCGTTAGTCCTTCGCGACACCCCAGACGAAATCCCACGACACCCTAGCTTTAGGGCGACGACACCCCAGTTGAAAATTGACGACACCCAACTGATCACGGCGGCGAGAAGGCCCGCGACAACCAAGTTACTAAAATTTAATTTTATTTATAAAAAAAAATTTTACATTAGCCCTCACTGGGGCTTCTCTCCTTCGGTCGCTGCGTCCTCGATCTGGCGATGGAGGGACGCTACTTTCCCCTCCAGGTGGCTATTGGCCCGACGCAGGACCTCTATCTCTTTTGTTGAAACCTCCTGGTATTCCTCGAGCGCCAGCCTGAGTTCCTCGATGATAGCGTGCGACTCAGCATAAACCATCGAGTCGATGGTGACGGTTGGGCGTCGGCTGCCAGTAGATCTCACCTCGCCTCTGGAAGCCATCTTGTGTCAGTTCAAGCTGGAAAGGTGAGTAACGATGGCATTCCCCCATCCTTATTTAAGGTTCCCCTGGCGGGTGTTTCGATTGCCATGCGCCACCATCTCAGTGGTTGTTCACAGGAATCGAATCGGTGCGCCACCACGCCCCGCCCTCCACGTTGAGTTTCGAGGGATGGGGAACAGAACAGTTTCGGGAAGCAAACAGTCTTAAGTTTAACGTCGTCCCAAGAGAAAATTCACGACACCCAAGGAAACTCCTTCGCGACACCCCACTTGAAAGCTCACGACACCCTCGCTTTAAGGCGACGACACCCGTGCGTCGAACTGATCACAGGGAGAACCCCCGAGACATCCCAGGGATGAGTTGGATTTCGGCCGAAACTCCTTCGCGACACCCATGTTGAAAGCTCACGACACCCTAGCTTCAAGGCGACGACACCCGTGCGTCGAACTGATCACAGAGAGAACCCCCGCGACACCCCTTCTCGAATTCGGCCGAAACTCCCTCGTGACACCACAGTTGTAAACTCACGACACCCTAGCTTTATGGCGACGACACCCGTGGGTTCACTGTTAATGCATGGGTGTCGTCCCCTTAAAGCTAGGGTGTCGTGAGTTTACAACTGGGGTGTCACGAGGGAGTTTCGGCCGAATTCGAGAAGGGGTGTCTCGGGGGTTCTCCCTGTGATCAGTTCGACGCACGGGTGTCGTCGCCTTAAAGCGAGGGTGTCGTGAGCTTTCAAGTGGGGTGTCGCGAAGGAGTTTCGGCCGAAATCCAAATCATCCTTGGGTGTCGTGAATTTTCTCTTGGGACGACGTTAAACTTAAGACTGTTTGCTTCCCGAAACTGTTCTGTTCCCCATCCCTCGAAACTCAACGTGGAGGGCGGGGCGTGGTGGCGCACCGATTCGATTCCTGTGAACAACCACTGAGATGGTGGCGCATGGCAATCGAAACACCCGCCAGGGGAACCTTAAATAAGGATGGGGGAATGCCATCGTTACTCACCTTTCCAGCTTGAACTGACCACAAGATGGCTTCCAGAGGCGAGGTAAGATCTACTGGCAGCCATGGCAGGCGACCCCCAACCGTCACCATCGACGCAGTGGTTTATGCTGAGTCGCTCGCAAGCAGCGAGCGACTCATCAAGACGGCCGAGAAATACCTGGCCGTTACAACAAAAGAGATAGAGGTCCTGCGTCGGGCCAATAGCCACCTGGAGAGGAAAGTAGCGTCCCTCCAGCATCACATCGCCGGCGCAGCGACTGAAGGAGATAAGCCCCAGTAAGGGCTAATGTATTTTTTTTTTTTGATAAATAAAATTAAATTTTAGTAACTTGGTTGTCGCGGGCCTTCTCGCCGCCGTGATCAGTTGGGTGTCGTCAATTTTCAACTGGGGTGTCGTCGCCCTAAAGCTAGGGTGTCGTGGGATTTCGTCTGGGGTGTCGCGAAGGACTAACGGCCGACTTCGAACTAGGGTGTCGCGGGGATTATCTCCGTGGTCTCTTGTTCAATCACGGGTGTCTTCTCGTTAGAGCTAGGGTGTCGTGGGATTTCAACAGGGGTGTCGCGATTGATTTTCTGCCGAATTCAATTAGGGTGTCGCCGGGTTCTCTCTATGTGCACATTTATGAGACGGGTGTCGTCGCCCTAAAGCTGGGGTGTCGTGGGATTTCATCTGGGGTGTCGCGAAGGATTAACGGCCGAATTCGAACTAGGGTGTCGCGGGGATTATCTCCGTGGTCTCTTGTTCAAGCACGGGTGTCGTCTCGTTAGAGCTAGGGTGTCGTGAGATTCAACTGTGGTGTCGCGATGATTTTCTGCCGAATTCAATTAGGGTGTCGCCGGGTTCTCTCTATGTGCACATTTATGAGACGGGTGTCGTCGCCCTAAAGCTAGGGTGTCGTGGGATTTCGTCTGGGGTGTCGCGAAGGACTAACGGCCGACTTCGAACTAGGGTGTCGCGGGATTCCTTACCATGCGGACTCTCAGAGCGGGGGGGGAAGAAAGAGAGTTATTCTTGCAGAGAAGGAATCCAGTTGAGCACGAACATACGCTCTCGTCTGAAAGTCCGGTCGACAGGAGTCTTCTGGAGTCTTCAAATATAAAAGTTTATCCAATGAGTTTTTCCCTGCCAACACCTCACGTCGACGTTCGCTTCTCTCTCTGAATTCGACCAAGTCTGTAAGATGAGCCTAAGCTGAGGTTTTGGCAAGGAAAATCTTACAGACCTGGCCGAATTCAGAGAGAGAAGCGAACGTCTACGTGAGGTTTTGGCAAGGAAAATCTCATTGGATAAACATTTATATTTTAAGCCTCCAGTACACTCCAGTAGCCAGTTTTTTTCAAAGCGAGGGCGTAGTTTCGTGCTCAACTGATTCCTTAGCATCCGGACTCTCAGAGCGAGGGAGGGGAAGAAAGACTTCATCTTGCAGAGATGAAATCCAGCTTTAAATTGGAGCTAGGATGGAGCGATAGGGCCGCATTAAAAGAGTTGCATACAAAACAGTTATGACTCGTTCTAAGGTAGTTACCCGCGCATTAAACGCATTAACTAACTCTAACCAGAAAAAAACTGTTGATGTAATAAAGAAGTGGGAAGAAAAGAGTGTTTACTTTGTGCTGCGGCTGACATTTCCTCCAGAAGGTTTTTTACACAGACTACGGCTAGCCTCGAAGCTGAAGTATTTTCTTTCTACCGGGGAAGAAACACAGAGTTCTTCTTGCACAAATGACAGAAAACGTAAAATGGCGCCATGAAGGAGGGAAAGGGCATTTTCGTCCGCACGAAAATTTTAAAAAAAAGCGAACAGCAATAAATGTCCGTCACGTTCATAACGTAACGTCAAAGCCCAGCCATACCGCCTGTCATGTCATCCACGTCGGATCCACGTGGACCAATAGGAAGACGCGGTGCAGCCCACGTCATCGTTGCTGCACCGGGGCCGGTGTACAAAGTGTTTTCCTTTTTGAGAAATAAAAAAATGGAGCCTTTAACCCTCTTCTTTTGCCATCATATACCTCATATATGGAGCTCCCATAGAATCGATATCCAGGATTTGCAATAGTCCAAAAGGCCTTTAATGAAGCTTTCAACCCACGGTTTGCTATGCAGAATGAGCATTTACTTAGAGCTGTAGTCGGAGCCGTGGGTGGATGATTGACCAAGCATTTGGCTTGACACCATCGAGATAGTTGATAAGCTCTTTCAGGCTTTATATCTTCTTCACTGATTTCACCGCAGTAGTTGGAGCCGTCAACCTGATCGAGCTAAGCCCTAACCAAATGAGAACGATGAAAACGATCACATGATAGACATGTTCTCTCTCTCTCAAACCCCCATGTTACTGTAGGGATTACATATAAGATGCATGCATCTGCGTTTTCAAACATCGCACACTTAATTGGCAATTGGCAATCACCTTGCAGTCATGCTTTCGGCTAATTACTGCTCATCAAAGGGATGTTTTGGTGGGTCGCTATCTAGTGGCTCTGTCTGGTTCTCGCTGCTAGCTGATGATCAAAGGGCGTCGCAGCGAGAATAGTCCTCGACTAACTTCTTATTTTATAGCGGTGAGAATATCTCATTACTCTTATACAAGGTGGCCTATTAATTTTTTTTTTAAATGCGCCATGAAAATTGATGTTGAAGCATTTCTCCAAATTTTCTGCTAGTTTTTGCTCTTTTATTTACTCTTTTTTGAAAACAATGAATATTTCTACCAAAAACTAAAGATTTCACAGACAATTTCAAAAATCAAAAGGATTGATTTTACATTCACTCTAATTTAATTTTTTATTCAATTTTCTAAATTAAAAAAAAAGATTTTGAGCACTGACTAAACTAGTTTAGGATTGTTGTTGTTGTTGTTGTTGTTGTTGTTGTATTAAATTTTTAAAATAAAAATAGAAATAAAAGCAATACCAAACAAACTGCTAGACTGCATGGGCTTTTGTTCTGAATCATTCTTTACATTTGACAAAGCTAAGATAATAATCAAGGAATACCTCCCACATCACATTTACACTAAAGGGCATCAATACATAAAGCTTCCGTTTGTCCTAAGATTTCCAAAAAGACATGAGATGCGGTCTTTACAACAGTCAGCCACTACAGCGAAGGCTCGCATTTTCGCACCAACCTCGTCGTTTAAGAGGATCAGAATATATATATATATATATATATATATATATATATATATATATAGGTATCACCCTCATTTCCCATAATCTTTTCGGCTGCAAACGAGGCTTCTTCCATGACAATTTACGTTTGAAAATCCACTTACCGCACTTGTCAGAACAATAACACACACAATCTTCGACATCCATAGAGCAATTCAAGGTGAAGTCTTTGTTTCTGGGGCCACCCACGTAATCTATTTTTACTGGGCGCTCCTTGGCGGTTTCTCCTCATTACAGCAGGAGTGAGACCTGCCGGCGTCTGGACTGGAGCTTCAGAGCAGGTGGTAGTCGGACGTATCCCATAGATGTCACAGTGCGGGGCCAACAGCAGCCAATGCGGCCATCCACTAATCAACCGATCTGAAAATTTAAACTTGTATTTGATGACGCCCAATCACTGATTCTGCATATCGGGAACGGATGGATTTTTTTGGCTCCGCTTTACCAGGTTACCTGCAAAGAAGTCTCAGGACCAAGAGGATTCTCCGGTGGGACCCTCCGACGCCCAAGTTAGCAATTAAGGTCACAGCCGAAGAGAAGCTCGAATGAGCTCCTTTTAGGTGAAAGGGTGTTCCAGAGAAGAAGGGATTTCTCTCTGGGTCTCAAGATAGCGATTTTTCGGGGATTATCGCGCATACCTGTTTACTGAGTGGATTCACCTTTTTATAGGGGTTGACCCTGGCATGATCACATGGGATTCCGTGAGGAGAAAATGTCCGCGGAGTTCTTGGGAGTTGCATGAATCTGCACTGATTGGTGGGTCATGTCTCATCGAAGGGAGAAAGCGGCGGTTGGTGGGCTAAGTCCCATCAGCCAGCGGGGCTGTTGGATAGTTGGGTCCAGTCCCATCAGCAGCGTGGTCAGTGGGTAGTTGGATCTGGCGTTGTCAGGCGGCGCGGGTCAGAGAGGTAGCGTCCCGAGCTACCAGGGTCGTGTTGGGGCAGGTTTGGAGGAAACCGAGAGTCTTGACTCCCTCGGGGGAGCCGAAGCTTATCTGGGCTGGCCAAGGGTGGCCGGGGCCGACCTTGCCGACTAAGACGTGCCGAGGGCGGGGCCGACTCGGCGATCTTGGAGATGCCGGGGGCCGAGAAGGGCCGACCGGGAAGGGTCGGGGCCGACTCGGCGAGCTTGGAGGTGCCGGGGCCGAGAGGGGCCGACCAGGAAGGGTCGGGGCGACTCGGCGAGTTTGGAGACGCCAGGGCCGAGAAGGGCCGACCAGGAAGGGTCGGGGCCGACTCGGCGGGCCTGGAGGTGCTGGGGCCGAGAGGCCGACCAGGAAGGGTCGGGGCCGACTCGGCGAGCTTGAGACGCCGGGGCCGAGAGGGACCGACCAGGAACGGTCGGGGCCGACTCGGCGGGCTTGGAGACACCGGGGCCGAGAAGGGCCGACCAGGAAGGGTCGGGGCCGACTCGGCGGGCTTGGAGACGCCGGGGCCGAGAAGGGCCGACCAAGAAGGGTCGGGGCCGACTCGGCGGGCTTGGAGACACCGAGGGCGAGAAGGGCCGACCGGGAAGGGTCGGGGCCGACTCGGCGGGTCTGAAGGTGCCGAGGCCGAGAAGGGCCGACCAGGAAGGGTCGGGGCCGACTCGGCGGGCTTGGAGACGACGGGCCGAGAAGGGCCGACCAGGAAGGGTCGGGGCCGACTCGGCGGGCTTGGAGACACCGAGGGCGAGAAGGGCCGACCGGGAAGGGTCGGGGCCGACTCGGCGGGCCTGAAGGTGCCGGGGCCGAGAAGGGCCGACCAGGAAGGGTCGGGGCCGACTCGGCGGGCTTGGAGACGCCGGGGCGCACCCATACTTTGATTTTGCCGAAATTACCCTTGGGGCTACATTAGCCACATCAGATGCCCCCCGCCCTTGAGCGCTAAGGGCCACGTGTCTGCAATCCTTTGGGCGAAAGGGGCGCGAAAATTCAAAAAGAATGATTGCCTCCTTTAGTGCGCTTTAAATGGGCTGATGTGCTGGCGCTTTGTTTCGAGCAGTGTCGCTTCAAAGATCTCCCGTAATCATGCGTTAGGTGGTGATGACGTTGGCGCCGGACGCTCCGGAGAAGGAGCCCATTGGGTGATGAGAAAAAGGCGAAGGCATCATTACCGCTCCATTTTCTATGGCCCGCGATTGGCCGGGGATCGCATCTTCTGGAATGGATCGAGGCGGCATGCCTCGGGCGCAGGTGAGATTTTCGGCGGCAGCCTGCGATGCAATGGGCGCGCGCCAAATGGCGGGATCTGGGGCGGCGTTAGCTGGAGACGGGGGCTATAAAAACCTCCAAGACCTATAGAAACCTTTACGCTGCATTGCTTTCTTCTTCTACTTTCTTCTTCTTGAGTTCTTCTGTGACCTGAGTCTTTCCAACTCCCAGGTTAGTTTCATCCCCTTTTTACCTATGGACCGTCGTGCCATTAGGGAGGGCAAGAGACCCATAGAAGAGTCTTCCCAGTCTAGCAGTGAGGACCAGGCCCCTGTAGCTAGAGTCGAATGCCTCAGTCGGTGGGCGGTATAGTCATCCATGGTGAATCGGGGGCAGCAGGACCCCCGATCACCTCCGGTCCTCCTATTAGGGCAGTTCCTTGTCCTCTCGCCGTCCGGCGCTTCCTCCGGCGTGAGTTCCGATCCAGCGGGTCCAGCTGGGGTGGCTTCCACCATGACCTCTAAGGATATAGAGACCCTTAGGGCTAAATACAATGTCCCTGACTTCATTGACCTGTCCGTGCCGGGGCCCGAGGACAGGGTGACCTCTGACCATCCAGGCCAGGTCGCTCTGTACGAGGAGTTCTTCCGGTGCGGGCTGCGCCTTCCTTTCATCCTTTTTTCCTTAACCTCTTAGATAGGTATAGGTTAGTGCCGGCACAGTTGACTCCGAACTCGATTCGGATCATTTGCGCCTTTGTAATCCTCTGCTACTTCGAGGGGGCCTGTCCAGGGCTATCCCTGTTCCGAGCTTTCTATAAGCTCCGCCGCCAAGGTGAGGGTGCCTGGTGGGCATTTACTGCCAGGCCGGGTAGAGCCTTCCCATTGGGTCTCCCATCCAAAATTAGGGGGTGGAAACCTAGATTTCTCTTTGCCCATATCGAGGGGGTCAGGGCCGCTTGGAGGGAGCCCGATACCAGCTCCAACGAAGATTCCACCGTAGGGGATAGGGATAGGGAGTTATTCACCCGACTGTCCAACTGTCAAATCCCTAATTACAAGGAACTCATGTCCGAGGAGAACCTGGTAGAAGCCGAGTTAGCCCCATCGACTGGTGAGCTTGGTGCCTGAATTCTTCTGTCGTCCTTCGATTTATTGTACGCCGCTACTGATGCTCGTTACTCTTTTGTGCAGTAATGAGGGTTTCGCCAGCGATTTTGAGGCCGTCCTGAGGTAAAAAAGGCGGGCGACTGGAGAGTCATCCGAC
Organism: Calamus simplicifolius; assembly: GCA_900491605.1. NCBI lineage: Eukaryota > Viridiplantae > Streptophyta > Magnoliopsida > Arecales > Arecaceae > Calamus > Calamus simplicifolius. The sequence goes on along the minus strand of UESW01004712.1, from coordinate 638,045 downwards.
CGGCGAAGAAACCTCGAGAAAGGGAGCCGACAAGGCCGGCCGTAGCCCCCACAGCCCCGACACCCGTGGGGGAGCCGGTTGTAAGGGCGGCCGGAAGCCTGCGAGGGCCGAGACCGAAGAAGGGGAGATCCCGGCCACCACTGAGGCGATGGTGGTGGTTTTGGATGGAGAGGAGGAAGCTCCTGCCGCCGCCAATGTGCCCGAGGCGGGGCGGGTCACTGTTGATGTTGGCCCTCCGGCCGCTGCCGAGCCGGAGAGGGAAAGTGCTCCCCGACCGCCAGTGAGGGGGAGCGGGTCGCCAGGGAGGCCCAGAGCGGGGCGGAGGCGATCGAGAGCAAAGGGGTGAGTCGGGGAGCTCATCCCGCCAATCGGCCCGGTGCCCGGCCCGCCCCCAGGCCGAAGGCCCGCAGGTGGGACAGACGAGGCTAGTTCCCCCGGTCAGTTCAGTGGCAGACACCGCGCAGGCCTTCCACCTCTGTCAGGGGTCTGAACCGCCGAGCTCGAAGAGGAGACGCGGGGGATGAGTCACTCCGCGCTCCTGGACATGGTAATGGTTTCTGTTGTCCAGGTAAATTTTGAGCACTTATTACTTTCCCATATTTCTTCTTCTTCTGTAGCTGACATGCTTCTCCTGCTACAGTTGGTCACTGGAGTGTTGGGCCTTCGCGAGGCGCTGGCCCACTCTTCCACCATAATCACCAAGGCCCTGGCGCGGGCTGACAGGTATAAGAAGGAGAGCATGGCGAAGGCTAAAAGCCTTGCTCGCCTGCACAAGGAAACCTCAACCCGCAAGGAGAGCTGGGCCGGTCGCATGAGGGAGATGGAGAGCCGGGTCGAAGCCGAGAGCGGCCGAGGCCAAGATGGAGCTGGCCTCAGAGAGATTGAGGGCCGGCGCGCGCAGAACGAAGAGTTGACTCAGCGGCTCCAACACGCTGAGGAGGAGACTCGGATCACGGTGGAGAGAGTGGCCGCCACGGAGAAGGCGGCGGCAGAGGCTGCGGAGAGAGCGGCCGCTGCGGAGAAGGCGGCGACGGAGGCGGGCTTGGAGAAGGCCGGGGCGGTGGCCTGCGCTGACGAGGCCAGCGCCCGCACTGCAGAGGCCGAGAGCAAGGCCTGGGAGGCCGAGGCCAGGGCACAGCGGGCCGAAGCCGAGGTGGGGCAGGCCGTCTCCAACTATAAGGCCTCGCCGGAGTTCAAGCAAGAAGTCGTCGAGCCCAGCCTCGACGCATATTCAGGGTTTCGAAATGTGCAAGGTCAGAGTATCCGCGGCCCTCAAGATCGACATTGCTGAACTCGAAGATATCCGGCCTGGGGATTCTGACAAGGAGCATGCGGAGAAAAAGGACGAAGGGAAGCCCGGCCCCGGCGAGCCTTGAGTTAATTTTTTTTTTCTTTATTGTATGTAACCGGCCTGAGGCCCAATTTTGTATCCTTCTTCAATAGTCAATGAAAAAGACTTTTTCTCCTAACTTCTTTGTGCCTCGATCCATCCCGTTATCCTTCTTCTGAGAAAAATGCCTTATTGTGCCTTACTTCTTGTGGCCAAACCATATATGCTGACGATGTTGAAGCCGAATATAGTATCTTTTAAGATGTTCCGCGACTCCGAACTTAGCCAATATTCAAATGCGTCTCTAGGATGTAGGCCGGCCATATGAACAGTCACTTAAGATGTTTCGTGTTATCGCAGGCTGTTCGCAAGAAGGCTTGCTTACGCATGAGTCCCCAAAGGCTTGGAAAGATCTCCGGGCAGCTTGACGCTAAGCCTAACTTTGGAGGCGTCTGGATTGATCAGAGATGGTTGAGATTGATTCTGCCATCGTGAGGGGTTTGTGTATTGCCTGAGGGGTAGCTTGGCCGGGTACGGAGATGCTAGGGCCTTAACCGACTCGGGGGCACCGCCATGCCGAGGCCGAGTGGTGTCCCGTTAGCCGTGATGCCGGCGAGCTCCTTTGAACCGCTTCAGGGGTTTGTGTGCCGCCTGAAGGGCAACTTGACTGGGTACGGAGCTGCTAGTGTCTTAACCAACTCGGGGGCACCACCATGCTAGGGCCGAGTGGTGTCCCGTTAGCCGCGATGCCGGTGAGCTCCTTTTGAACCACTTCAGGGGTTTGTGTGCCGCCTGAAGGGCGACTCGACCGGGTATGGAGCTGCTAGGGTCTTAACCGACTCGGGGGCACCGTCGTGCCAGGGCCGAGTGGTGTCCCATTAGCCGCGATGCTGGCGAGCTCCTTTTGAACCGCTTCAGGGGTTTGTGTGCCGCCTGAAGGGCAACTCGACCGGGTACGAAGCTGCTAGGGTCATAACCGACTCGGGGCACCGCCGTGTCGGGGCCGAGTGGTGTCCCGTTAGCCGCGATGCCGGCGAGCTCCTTTTGAACCGCTTCAGGGGTTTGTGTGCCACCTGAAGGGCGACTCGACCGGTTACGGAGCTGCTAGGGTCTTAACCGACTCGGGGCACCGCCGTGCCAGGCCCAAGTGGTGTCCCATTAGTCGCAATGCCGGCGAGCTCCTTTTGAACCGCCTCAGGGATTTGCATGCCGCTGAAGGGCAACTCGACCGGGTACGGAGCTGCTAGGGTCTTAACCGACTCGGGGGCACCGCCATGTCGGGGCCGAGTGGTGTCCCGTTAGCCGCGATGCCGGCGAGCTCCTTTTGAACGCTTCAGGGGTTTGTGTATCGCCTGAAGGGCGACTCGACCGGGTACAGAGCTGCTAGGGTCTTAACCGACTCGGAGGCACCGCCGTGCCGAGGCTAAGTGGTGTCCCGTTAGCCGTGATGCGGCGAGCTCCTTTTGAACCGCTTCAGGGGTTTGTGTGCCTGAAGGGTGACTCGACTGGGTACGAAGCTGTTAGGGTCTTAACCGACTCAGGGGCACCGCCGTGCTGAGGCCAAGTGGTGTCCCGTTAGCCGCGATGCCGGTGAGCTCCTTTTGAACCGCTTCAGGGTTTGTGTGCCGCCTGAAGGGCGACTCGACCGGGTACGGAGCTGCTAGGTCTTAACCAACTCGGGGGCAACGCCGTGCCGGGGCCGAGTGGTGTCTCGTTAGCCGCGATGCCGGTGAGCTCCTTTTGAACCGCTTCAGGGGTTTGTGTACCGCCTGAAGGCGACTCGGGTACGGAGCTGCTAGGGTCTTAACCGACTCGGGGGCACCGCCGTACCGGGGCCGAGTGGTGTCCCGTTAGTCGCAATGCCGGCGAGCTCCTTTTGAACCGCTTCAGGGATTTGTGTGCCGCCGAAGTGCGACTCGATCGGGTACGGAGCTACTAGGATCTTAACCGACTCAGGGGCACCGCCGTGCCGGGGCCGAGTGGTGTCCTGTTAGCTGTGATGCCGGCGAGCTCCTTTTGAACCGCTTCAGGGGTTTGTGTGCCGCCTGAAGGGCGACTCGATCAGGTACAGAGCTGCTAGGGTCTTAACCGACTCGGGAGCACCGCCGTGCTGGGCCGAGTGGTGTCCCGTTAGCTGCGATGCCGGTGAGCTCCTTTTGAACCGCTTCAGGGGTTTGTGTGCCACCTGAAGGGTGACTCAACCGGGTACGGAGCTGCTAGGGTCTTAACCGACTCAGGGGCACCGCCGTGCCGGGGCCGAGTGGTGTCTCGTTAGCCACGATGCCAGTGAGCTCCTTTTGAGAGATCTAGTCCTTGGAGGTAAGGAAGAGTAGGCCGTTACGTCAGAAGGGACCCCCTTTATTGCTCATGCCCTAGGGGAATACATTATTGGTAATATTGACGAAGGTTATCGCATTCCAGGTTCATGGAATGGGTTGTCCATCGAGCTGCTCTATTTTGTATGCCCCCGGTGGAGTGCCTCGGCGACACGATAAGGGCCCTCCCAGTTGGGGGATAGTTTGCCTCTCTCAGTAGGCTTTGAAACCTCAGCTTTTCTCAAAACCAAATCTCTGCGGCGGAAAACCTTAAGGCAAACTCGAGCATTGTAGTATCTGGCCGCTCGCTGACGGAAAGTTGCCATGTGTAGCCTCGCCCGATCATGCGCCTCGTCGACGAAGTCCAAATTAGCCCGAATATGCGTGGAGTTACTTTCTTCACTGAAGGAGGACTCCACGCGTGGACTGGGTAGTCCGATCTCGACAGGAATGATGGCCTCGGATCCGAAGGCGAGACTGAAGGGAGTCTCGCCCATCGGGGCTCTGGGGGTCATGTGATAGGCCCATATCACGCTGGAGAGCTCCTCCACCCAATGACCTTTGGACCCGTCCAACCTGGTCTGAGTCCTCTAAGGATGGTGTGGTTCATAACCTCAGCCTTCCCGTTGGTTTGGGGGTGGCCAACGGAGGTGAATCAGTGATGAATGCCTAGCTCGTCGCAGAAGACTTTGAATGCTTCGTTGTTGAATTGGCGGACGTTGTCCGTGACAAGGGTGTGAGGCAGGCCAAAGCGGCATATGATTGACTTCCAAAAGAAAGCTTTGACTTTGCCTTCAGTGATCTTGGCTAACACTTCGACCCCGACCCATTTGGTGAAGTAATCAATGGCGACTAGCAAGAACTTCCGTTGCCCAGAAGCTGGGGGGAATGGCCCGAGAATGTCCATTCCCCATTGAGCGAAGGGCGACGGAGCCGAGAGCGGGTTCATCGGGGTAGATGGTTGATGTTGGATGTGTGCATGGCGCTGGCAACCATCGCATTTCTGAACTAATTTAGCCGCATCCTCCCTCATAGTGGGCCAAAAGTATCCCTGACGGAGGGCCTTTTGGGCTAAGGATCTGCCCCAGAAGATTTCCACAGATGCCCTCGTGGATTTCTCTAAGGATGTAGTCGGCATCGGCGGGTCCCACGCACTTGAGCAGGGGATAGGAGAATGACCTTCTGTATAGACGCCCATCGAGGAGGATGAATTTGGAGGCTTTCCACTTGAGCAACCTGGCTTCGTTGCAGTCATCAGGGAGTGTACCATCAGTGAGATAACGAATGTAGGCATCCATCCATGTGGGCTCTGGGTGAGCAGGATTTCCTCGCTATCCTCTATACTGGGTCTTTCCAAATATTCAATGTAAGCATCCCTTGCCATACCGGCAGAGGTGGCCAGACGAGAGGGGATGTCGGCCTTGGCATTTTCACTTCGTGGAATATAACTGATATTGAAGTAAGCCAACGAGGAGGTCAGGAGCCGAACCTTGCCCAAGTATTGAGTCATAACGGGGTCACGTGCCTCGTACTCCCCATTGATTTGCCCAGAGACGAGTTGCGAGTCCGTGAAAGCTCTGAGACGCTTTATTTCGAACTCTTGGGCTAGCCTTAACCCGGCCAGCAGGGCCTCGTACTCAGTTTGATTGTTGGTGGCTTTGAATAGAAACTGCAGGGCACATTCTGTTCTCTCTCCGCCTGGTCCGATGAGAATGAGGCCGGCGCCGCTTCCTTGAGAGTTCAATGCGCCGTCCACATGAAGGATCCAAGTTTCCCCATCTTCCTGGCTCAAGCTCGCACTGTTCCTTGGCAACCTCTTCAGTCATCTCCTCTGCCCATGTGCATTCAACTAGGAAGTCGGCCAGAACTTGAGACTTCAGAGCCGGTTGAGCCTGGAAAGAGAGGTCAAATTCTCCCAGCTTGATGGCCCACTTGGCGAGTCGGCCTGAGGTATCCGGACGAGCCAGGATGGCTCGCAGGGTTGATCGTGAGCACCACAATAGGATGGGCTTGAAAATACGGGCGGAGACGCCGAGTGGAGACTATCATGGCGAAGATGACCTTTTCCGCCTTGGAGTATATGACTTCTGCATCATGGAGGACCTTACTCACATAGTAGACAGGCCTTTGGATTCCATCAGTGTCGAGACGCACCAAAACTGAACTAACGGCTTCCGAAGAAGCAGCTAAGTAGAGAAAAAGACTTTCTCCGTCTCTTAGCTTGGATAGGAGAGGAGGGGAGGACAGAAACGCTTTCAACCCGTAGAAGGCCCTCTGGCAATCGTCAGTCCACTCAAAGCTATTCATCTTCCGCAAGGCCTTGAAGAAGGGAAAGCATCTCTCGGCCGATTTGGAGAGGAAACGATTTATAGCCGCTATCCTCCCAATTAATCGCTGCACTTCCTTCTTGCTGGACGGTGGCCTCATGTCAAGTATGGCGCTGATCTTCTTGGGTTCATCTCGATCCTCCGTTGGGTCACCATGAAGCCCAGGAACTTGCCTGCCATGACCCCAAAAGCACATTTCTTGGGGTTCAGCTTAACTTGGAAACACGGAGGTTGTTGAAGGTCTCCTCTAAGTCGGAGACATGATCAGAGGCGCAAGTGCTCTTTGTCAGCATGTCGTCTATGTAGACCTCCATGTTTCAGCCTAGCTGGTCCTGGAACACTCTGTTCATCAACCTTTGGTAAGTTGCCCCCGCGTTCTTAAGGCCAAAAGGCATCACTGTAGCAATAAATGCCCTTTTCGTCACGAAGGATGTGTGCTCTTCATCGCTGGGGTCCATCCTTATCTGATTGTATCCTAAGAAGGCGTCCATGAAGCTGAGGAGTTCATGCCCAGAGGTGAAATCTACCAGCTGATCAATCCTTGGCAGAGGAAAGCTATCTTTTGGACACGCCTTGTTGAGGTCGGTGAAGTCTATGCAAATCCTCCAGCTCCTATTTGCCTTACGCACCATGACCACATTGGCCAACCAACTGGGGTAGTGTGCCTCCCGGATGTGGCCGACACTGAGTAGCTTGTTGACTTCCTCGTCAATAGCCTTTGTCGATCAGGAGCAAAGCTTCTCTTCTTCTGGCGAATTGGACGGTGTCGCGGGTCAATGTTGAGCTTGTGGTGATCACTTCTGGAGGGATGCCGGCATATCAGACGCTGACCAGGCGAAGACGTCTGAATTAGCCCGCAAAAAGGCTAAGAGATGCTCCCGGTCCTCTAGAGGAAGGAGTCCGCCGACACGGACGGTTCTTGCCGGGTCATCTCCAAGAGGGAATGTCAAAAGATGTTCAGCTGGCTCTCCTCCCTTGTTAGAGTCTCTAGGGCCGGATGCTTCAAAGGTTGGTTCAGCTTCCAGAGGACTTGATGCCACGTGATAACAGGGCAGGACTGGGCTAACCTCATCGCGCATCTCCCTGACTCCTCCGCCCGTGGGGAATTGCACTAACAAACGCCGAGTGGAAATAACTGCATCCAAAAGGTTCAAACATGGATGCCCCAGAATGGCATTATACGCCAAGGGAACCCTCACAACCAGGAATTTCATAATTACTGTGCTTTGACACGGCAGCGTTCCGGCTGTCACAGGCAAAGGTATTTCGCCTTCAACCCTCATGGAGTCTCCAGTAAAACTGACCAAAGGGGTCGCCACAGGCTGAAGGGAGTCCAAAGATAATCCCATCCGAACAAAAGCGTCGTAGGTAAGGATGTCAGCTGAGCTACCACTATCAACTAATATCCTCTTTATAGGGTGCTTGGCGATCGTCATAGAGACGACGACACCTTCATTGTTTACATTATCTATGATAGATCCCCTCCAGGAATTACATTACTCGGCCTCCTCCGCCCTTGGCCGCTTAGGTGTGGAGGCTGACCCCAGGATATCATTCCGACCGTCCGCTGTGGGGGCATTGTCGACCGGGGCCTGAACAGGCGAGGCCCCATGAGGGTCGGCAGCAGCTACTGCGCCTTCTGCACATATTTGCGGAGGTAGCCCCACTGAATGAGCTCCTCGATGGCCCGCTTCAAGCTGTAGCAGCTGTCAGTGTCATGGCCATATCCCGGTGGAATCGGCAGTAGCGGCTTTTGTCGCGGGGAGGACCTTTCTTCTTGGGAGGAGGGCGCTGGAGGTAAGGCTCGCCTTCGATCTCCATCAGAATGTGAGATCGAGGGGCAAGGAGAGGTGTGAGCTTACTCTCATCGGGGACAGGGCTTCTACGCCTGTTGTCGGGTCGACGAGGCGGGTCGGCTCGCCGGTGTCGAGGAGGCCCGCTTGGTTCAGGGCGAGCAGGCTTGTGGCTGAGCTCCTTGAAGATTCTCGGCGGGTGAAGTTGGCTTCATCCGCACGGATATACTTTTGAGCCCAGGAGGAGGTCGGAATAAGAGCCCGGGGGCTTCTTATCTAAAGAAAAGGTGAAGCGAGACGGGAGGAGTCCTCGCTTCAACGCTAGCGTCGCTACCGCGTCGTCGAGATGGTAGACCTCGAGGGCGGCAGCTTTGAACCGGACACGAAGTCCCGCAGCGACTCTCCCTCCTTCTGACGTACGGAGAAGAGGTGTCTGCCACTTGGAATTCGTTGGCAGCGTCGAAATGTGCTAGAAAAGCCTTCTCCAGCTCTCGGAAGGAGTCGATGATGTGAGGGGGCAAGCGCGAGTGCCACGCGCGAGCGGCCTTCCGTAGAGTAGCGGGAAAGGCCTTGCAGAGAAGGGCATCTGAAGCGCCTTGAACCTGCATCATTGCTTTATAACTCTCGAGATGGTCGAGAGGATCTGTCGTACCATGGTACGGGTCCACCTGGGGGAACCGAAACCTGGAGGGGACAGGCTCCTCCAATATCCGGCGGGTGTAAGGAGGGCGGGTGTCGAACTCTTCCTCCGACTGATGGTTGATTTTTCTGGCGAGCTCGTCTAGCCGTCAGTTGTACTCCTCCATGCGCTCTTCCGCCTGTTGGTTGATTGTTGGGGCCCTCCGAGTGGCTTAGAGGAGGAAGAAGAAGATGAAGAAGACAGAGAGGGAGACGGAAGTCGAGGCTTCCGTTTTGGCTCGTCTTGATGACGTGGCCCCGAAGGGATTTTGCTGGGGCCATGATCAGGGGACCGCGGCCGCTTGGAGGGCTCGCGGCGAGATTTCCTTGGGGAAGCTGGACGATGACCGGCCTCCCGCCGATCGGCCTCCCGCTGACCGGCCTCCCGCCGACCAGCCTCCCGCCTTGGAGAACCTCCCCTCGCCGACTGCTGACTGGTAGGGGGAGCGGTTTGGTACTGGATGGCCATGGACTGCTGCTGTTGGAGCCCGTGGACCATAGCAGTGAGAGTTTGGACTTGTTGGGAGAGGGTCGCCAATTGCTCCGCCGTTTGGGCGGCTGCGTTTGGTGGTGGGCAGGTGACTAGACGATCGGCGACAGGGGGTTGGCCTCCTACTGCCTAACTGGCGGGGGAAGCCCCGCTGGACAGCTGATGGAAGTGTCCTGAGCTCGTGTCACCACCATGATTCCAAAGAGAGAAGAGAGGGGGAGTAGAGTTTGACCAGATGTAGCACAGGGAAGCCCTGGGATACTTGCTGCGTTCTACACCAACTTTTGCTCCCCCTACCTGGCGCGCCAATCTGATGACGCCCAATCACTAATCCTACACGTCGGGAACGGATGGATTCTCTAGGCTCCGCTTCACCAGGTTACCTGCAAAGAAGTCCTAGGACCGGAGAGGATTCTCCGGTGGGACCCTCCGACGCCCAAGTTAGCAATTGAGGTCACAGCCGAAGAGAGCTCGAATGAGCTCCTTTTAGGTCCAGAGAAGAAGGGATTTCTCTCTGGGTCTAAGATAGCGATTTTCCGGGGATTATCGCGCATACCTGTTTACTGAGTGGATTCACCTTTTTATAGGGGTTGACCCTGGCATGATCACGTGGGATTCCGTGAGGAGGGAATGTTCGCGGAGTTCTTGGGAGTTGCGTGAATCTGCGCTGATCGGTGGGTCCTGTCTTATCGGAGAGGGAGAAAGCGGCCGTTGGTGGGCTAAGTCCCATCAGCCAGCGGGGCTGTTGGGTAATTGAGTCCAGTCCCATCAGCAGCGTGGCCAGTGGGTAGTTGGATCTGGCATTGTCAGGCGGCGCGGGTCAGAGAGGTAGCATCCCGAGCTACCAGGGCCGTATTGGGGCAAATTTGGAGGAAACCGAGAGTCTCACTCCCTCGAGGGAGCCAAAGCTTATCTGGGTCGGCCAAGGGTGGCCGGGGCCGACCTTGCCAACTAGGACATGCCGAGGCAGGGCCGACTCGGCGATCTTGGAGTTGCCAGGGGCCGAGAAGGGCCGACCGGAAAGGGTCGAGGCCGATTCGGCAAGCTTGGAGGTGCCGGGGCCGAGAGGAACCGACCAAGAAGGGTCGGGGCCGACTCGGCAAGCTTGGAGACGATGGGGCCGATCAGAAAGGGTCGGGACCGACTCGACGGGCTTGGAGGTGCTAGGGCCGACCAGAAAGGATCGGGGCCAACTCGGCGGGCCTGAAGATGTCGAGACCAAGAGGGGCCGATCAGGAAGGGTCGGGGCCGACTCGGCGGGCCTGAAGACGCCGAGGCCGAGAAGGGCCGACCAAGAAAGGTCGGGGCCGACTCGGTGGGCTTGGAAGTGCCGGGACCAACCAGGAAGGGTCGGAGCCGACTCGGGTGAGCCTGGAGACACCGGGGCCGAGAAAGGCCGACCAGGAAAGCTCGAGGCTGACTCGGCGGGCTTGGAGACGCCGGGGCGAAAGGACCGACCAGGAAGGGTCGGGGCCGACTCGACGGGCTTGAAGATGCCGAAGCCGACCAGAAAGGGTCAGGGGCCGACTCGGCAAGCTTGGAGACGCCGGAGCCGAGAGGAGCCGACCAAGAAGGGTCGGAGCCAACTCGGCGGGCTTGGAGACGCCGAGGTCGAGAAGGACCGATCGGAAAGGGTCGGAGCCGACTCGACAGGCTTGAAAACACCAGAACCGAGAAGGACTGACCAAAAAAGGTCGGAACCGACTCGACGGGCATGGAGGTACCGAGGCCAAGAAAAATCGACCAAAAAGGATCGGGACCGACTCGATAGGCCTGGAGGTGCCGGAGCCAAAAAGGACCGACCATGAAGGATCAGGGCTGACTCGACGGACTTAAAGACATCGGGACCGAGAAGGGCCGACCAAAAAGGATCGGGGCCGACTCGACGGGCTTGAAGACGCCGGGATGCACCCATGCTTTGATTTTACCAAAATTATCCTTGGGACTACATTAGCCACATCAGTATTCAAATAAATATGCCATTCGCATAGACATCACATATCACAGATACGCTGCAAACTGCAGCACTCAATGCAGCCACCTACCAATCATCTGATTTGGAAGTTTGAACCGGTACTCAAATAAATATGCCATAGATCAAAATGACATTTTAAGCAAGCAGGGGGTACTCTCAATGAGAACTCAACACAACACTACAGTGGAATTATGGTGACCAATAGCTTTAGAGGATCAAAGTCAAAATTAGAAACACGTTCATTGTTAAGATAAGAAAATCTTGATGTCTATTGTTCACACACACACACACACACACACACACACACGCACGCACACACAAATCACTTTAATCTAATACCAAAACAAATGAAACTGAGACTGAGAGATGCTAAATGTGATACCATCTCTGTGCAATGACACAAATATAAAGCTATGAGCATGGCCTAATGACCATAACTACACGTCCAGAGTATGGCACCAATGGGGACGATTTCTAGCTTCCTGCTGCGCTTGGTACAAAGGTGGGCTTTGAGTCTTCGGCTTTCTCATGTTCCTTGTTCAGCATCTGGCATCATGCATGGTGCCACATTTAGTTATTTATTGCACAACTAGTTATTAAAAAAACGCTACATTCCATCCAGTATAACAATGATATATATCATATTGTCAAATTAAATTTAAGAAAAAGAAGATGATATGCATGTGTGCTTGCAAGAGAGAAAAAGAGAGATCAATAATGGTCACATATTTTACATTAATCAACATTTATCATGCTAAACAAGTCGAAGGTCACTATCATTACATGCTCCATAAAATTAAATAGGGGGAAAACAAATTACTTTGTTATTTATCAAGTTGTGAAGTGCAATGACGCTCCGGATGAGGGAAGAAAGGTATATGACCAGCATCATATCATTTGTTTTAACTGCAAAAAGATGAAAACAGAATCAGTCAAAAAAACAGCCATGAGACGAATATAATTAAGGTCGCAATTTTGTGGTGGACGGATCCTAGTACCAACCAATATACACTTCATACTGAATATCAGCATGGAACATACCCTGATAATGACACTTGGTATGAAGGGGCAACCAACTCCTAGTACCCTACCATATAATAGGATAGGGCCCTGTACCAGACTACTGGTTGTAAGGTCTATTACAGCAAACCATGGACATAATAACTGTTTAACACAAAGTCAACCACTTTACTTGTCCACAGAAAAAAGTTAGCATTACCTGCAAAAGCCTTGATTAATTCACTCACATTAAGGTTTGGAAGTAGATTGAATACATCCTGCAAGTAGAAATAGTTTTGTAAGACCAAAAAAAACATGCAAACAAGAAAAGAGTCCAGTTTCACAAAATCATTGTGGCGAAAAAAATAAAAAAGGAAAAGAATATTGGTCTATGGCTGGCAGGCACTGGAATTTGCAAACATAAGACTAAGGGTGGATTCTCAGCTTCATTGCATAAAGGAACAAACAGAAAATAGAAAGGAGAAACAAAGAAAATGCACAATCATTAAACAGGTTAGTCTTTTGTTATAATCTGGCTATGTACCCATATCTGTATAAATAATGCAATGGAAAAGGGCAGGTCCACATAATAGCTGTTGCACCTATGCTTCGAACATAGATTTTGTTATAAACAAAAATCAAAAGAAGAGAACAAATGCATTCAGAAAATTTTAAACAGTAAATATTCTCATAGAAAATTGACCAATACAAATATCAATGAACTTATCAAGGTACTAGTAGAACTATAAGCTATCGAGCAACATGGCTGGGGAATGCTAGAGTTTCACTAATAACATAAATATGGGTAATGGAAGAGGCATTTAAAGAGATTATCCATTTTCTTATCAAAAAATAGCTCCCTACTTCGTATATGGTATACACAAAATAGAAACAATAAAAGTGGTGATTTCTAATGTGTCAAACCATATCGACTGAACCAAAAATGAACCCACCTGTTTGAGGTTCTTACCAGTTTCGGCATCTTCAGTCAATAAAAGTGGTTATTGCTTTCATCATATTTCAATTGAAATTGAGGAACATCAACACTTCTTTCAAGTTTTGTTCTGGTATTTACTATAGGATCATTTATTTATTTATATATAGATTACAGTTTTTTCCCAATTATTTTTTCTTTTTTTAAATTAAAAATGGGTTTGAATAATAAACACAACCCTTGACGAACTGACTCCAAAAAGGCCCTTATTACATGCTTCATAAAGACCAACATGAACATCTAAATGTGAGACATTCCATAGGAATGGCATCTTTTGTCATATGGAACAAACATATCATTCCACAACCAAATGCATTTCTTAGACGTACAAGAAAGAAACATCAAAATTTAAAATACTCAACTCAACTCATCTAAGCCTTTTTCCAACTACATAAGGTCGGCTACATAAATCTGCTTCCTCCACTCTACTCTATTCAGGACTAAGTCAACACTCAAATTACAAATAGTTATATCTTTTTTAATTATTTCTATCCATTTAATTTAGGTCTACCTCTACCTCTATCCTTACTATGGATTGTTAAAAGATCACTCTTTCTAACTAGAGCATGTAAAGGTCTTTATTGTATATGTTCAAACCACTGTAATCGATTTTCTTTTATTTTATCTTCAATTGGGGTTACTTCTATCATTTCCCGTATATGTTTATTTTAATTCTATCTTTTAAAATATTTATCAGTTTTACTAAAATTAGAAAAAAAAAGGAATTAGCTAGGCACTGAAAAGCTTCGCAAATGCTAGATATAAGACACACACGTGCGCGTGTGCGCGCACACACATCATAATACAAAGTGCCACTATATTTGATCTTTGCTCACATGCAATATTAATTTCAGCCTAAAATTGTCAAAACTATATATAAAGAACCTAAAAAACACAAAACACTCCAAAAGGCTTTTTATATTTTCTTCATTTTTTTCCAAACTTTTTTTTTTTGATTATTGGAGCAAACTTTAAAACCCGGAGTGAAACATTTGCAATTGCCTAAACCAAAACTCTGCAACATTGGTCAAAACTGAACCAAGTTTGTAGATCTTGCTTCTGAATTTCTAATTAAGATTCAGAACACGTTCTTACAAATATTTCACTCCCAAGGTTGGCCAAATAAAACGTCAAGTAGCCAATGCTATTTAATTAACCAGTATGACTTAATCACATGTTAAGTCTATATGAGTAATGCTGTGGGACTCCCGTAATGTGCACATGACAGTTCTCTAACCATGTGGTATGAGGGAATTGGTGCAACTCTCAGGATTTGTTGTCATAAATAGCAGATTGTTTGATTATGATATTCGCAAAACAGTACTCATGAGCCACATGAATTTTTCCTGCACATCTAATGGGCTTCAAAGCATTGCCCTAGCTCTATGCAAAATATAATGTCAACTGCTGGTCTTAAAGGAAATCATGATAAGTTGGCATGAAACTCTGAATTCAGCATATGTGGTTTACACAATATGCCTCTATTACAAAAGCAATGATACATTTACAAGCAAACAGAACTATATGTACATGAACTCTGATGCTTGGTCCAGTTATCTCACAAACACTGCATTCAATCAAGTCTCAGCATATTTATCTGATTCAGTAATCACAACCAAACATTTCTTTATGATGCAATAAAACCCACAACACTTGCCCAAAAATGTTTAATAATCCAGATAAAGTTAGATATAGTGCCTGTGGTGACTCTGCAGCATGACCTTTTCCAGTTGCCAAGTACGAGTTATGAGTTATAATGCAATAATATAAGCCATTTTGACTGAAATGAACATGTGAACGTATTTTGCATGCAACATAACTGAGAGGACCACGATATGGGAAAGAAAATTATATTATTATACACAGAAATCTATGAGTTATGATGAATGAACTCAACAGGAGGATGACAGTGAGAAGCGAAGAAAAACCCTACCTGCAAATGGTACAAAATTTCATGATTTAGTGGAAGCTTTCCATCAATTACAAGATCCAGATAACCATGTATCTCCCGGAGTCTTGCATCCAGCCCCTTCAAGGCTGCAAGTTTGCTAGTAACCTGTATCAAATATAACAGCATGAGAAGGCTAAACTAACTGCATCAGATGCATTTCAAAAATTTAAACTGGAAGCCCCGGAGGAAAGACATCTCTACAAAGAAAATTACCTCTGTTGCAAGGGTGCTGATGGTTGTATCCTTCACATCCCTCAGTAAGTGTTCAACTCCTATAAATACATTCAATTATAAAACAAAAACCATATGTCAATAATCATATGCATCCAAGGTGAAGCAGATAGAGAGCTAAGATAAAATTTAGCACAGCTGGTCTGATGCCGTTCACAAAATGCAAGGCAGACATTCAGATTCTCTTCAGGAGCTATGCAGAGAAGATAATATCGAAAACAATTGAAAAGTGGTTGCAACAGTTTTCTGTTCAACAACAAAGCATGGGCATACCAATTTCCTCGACTTCATGAGCAGCAATTTCTGACGGCACATGCACGAACACCTTCTGACTTTTCTGAGTGGCATTCTGTAAATAACTTCAAATTTTAACGAGGGACCCACACTACAGATATGCAGCATAAAGTGAAGCCCGCATACTTCAAAATTCAACTACATTGGGTTTGCTTACCTCTTTCACCTCTTCAACAGCATAGTATGCTTTGGTAGGTATTCCCAGCTCTTTAGGTTGGACATCAATAATCACCAATACAGGATTAGGAACATAACTGAAAAATTAAAAGGATAAGTTGAAACTTACAACCATATAGGTCAGATATACAAAAGGATCTAAAGACTAGGATTTTAAATCTTGTGGGACAAAAGTGTCCCGCTTTTTCATGGAATGAGATGCCTAGCCTCCCATCCCGTCCCATCCCAAATCCCCGACCCAGTCATGTGTTTCTGTACTTGTTTGAGATTTTTTTTCTTTAAAAAATTATTTAAGAAGATTTAGCATTCTATTTGATTTTTAAATATATTCTAACTTCAAAAGTTATATTTTTATGATAAATGAGATCTATTTAAAATTGATACTATAATATATTATGACCGAGCAAAAAAAGAACAGATGGCAGACTCTAGTCCCAAAATCTCTCTGGGATAAGACAGGACAGCCGAGACGGCCCCTATCGTACCAAGACTTGAATCACTACTAAAGACAACCTTTAATCCATCCATTTGCAGTTGAATCAAAGAACAGTATCTCAAGATGGTAGAGCATATATTGTGGAAAGCTCAGCACTATAATAAACATTGCAATAGATGATGGATGAAGAAAAGCAAAGTAAGCAAATATGACACTACAAAGGTTGTTTGGAATGCTAGGCAATCCTTAGGTATCAATCTTCACAAAGATTTTTGAACCCACTGATCATATTAGCAATATGATAAACCATAATTCAGTCCAGTATAATAAAATAAGTGCTCACTGGATATCAATTATAAGGTACCAATCTAAAGCAGTAAACTGAAATAGCTCTGATTTATACGGTGTTTTAAAGCCTAGGCCCAGATGGCAAAACTAGAGACTTGGTATTGTCATCCTCCAAACAAACTATATTAGAATTTAGGAATTATGTCATTTATTATGAATAGAGGAACTCCATTTCGGTGCAGAAGGAGAAAAAAAAAATGAAAGCCATCAGGATTTCTGACAAGGAATCTAGAAAGTCCTACATTTTAAAAGTTACACATTTTCTTAAAAGCAATCAAAATGTTAAAAGATAAAAAAGGTTCTAAGATCTTACTCAGTGAACAATGCATGGACATCCAAATCGTTTTCTCGTAGTTTTGGGCCCGTGCTGTACCAACCAACAACATGTTCCTTTGCTGAAACAAAGATAAGTCTAGATATAAGCATAAAGTAAAAAAGAGAGAACCCTGTAAAGGAGTGATCACAGAATTGGGAATACAGGGGCGCACCATTTATCCTTTTGAACATGGCAAACATTGATTCATGGTAATTATGGTCAAGAAACCAGATGCTTGGGTCTTTCATCTTCTTCAAAAGGCACTGCAAAATCCACACAGAGGTAAATGAAAAAGGGCACTGATTTTTTTTTCCCCAAAAGAAAAAGGGATTGACAATAAGTGTACATGAGACCATTTTCCTGATAATAAATGCAAATTAACAATAGAATGAACAGTTAAGAACTCAAACTTTTACCCATCCTATAATAAATTTAACATAAATAATTGCTTGAAGAAAGTTGCATATTTTAGCAAGTACATAAAAATCTGCACTATGTTAGTTTCTAGAGCTTTTCAGTAAACATCTGATTCAATAAGAAAGTGAAAAATAGTGACAAGATCGTAGTTATGAAAAACTGGTAAAGTACAAGGAGCATCAAGAAAGTAATGCATATGGCACACAAACCCTCTATCAAACCCAATGGTCAGCTTATGCTGCGCTAGCAGTTGGTTAAATGCAAAAATGGCTATGCGGAAGTTAATATATCTATGTAGTACTAACTCAAATTTTAAGCAAATTAGTCTGCTTAGCCATTCAAGCACCTTTAAATGCTTTTACAGTCACTTAACCTGTTTAAATGTTTAAATAATAATCACTTGACTTAAAGACTTAGTCTTTGCAATGTTAAATAAATTGGATTACCAATGATGAATAAAACATCAAATATAATAGCACGATCTAACAATGATATCCAAATAAAAAACAAAAAAAAAAAAGAAATCCAACATTGCTTTGCTATCCAAATTGTGTTGCATGTTTGTATGCCTAAGTATGCTATGGTAAAAGAAATGTAAAGCTCTCTCCCCGCTCACAAGTAAAATTCCAGCTTGATTCTTGCTAGAAGCAACACATTCTACAGAAATCATCAATTAAGGAAGATCTTTCTCTTCCCCCCATATACCTGATTGAATGGCATTCAATTGAAAGTATGTGAACCTACAAAATAGAGGCAAAGCAGATGACATCCTCTCAGTAAAATCCAAGTGTGTCTGCTTCTTTGATTCCATATCACCCATCCTACGATCAATAAGTAGGTAGTCTTTGCATTAATCCTTCCCTCCCATGCTATACTACTATAATCCATCTAAGAAGAGTTTAAATATCCAAAACGTTAAGCCGCACAACAACAAACAGCTTATACTCGAAATACTGAAAAAAACTTCTTCATCTTTTCACACAAATTACACTTACAATTAAGTTCTCATCCCGTGCAGGTCACTTCTGAGCCAGTGAAGGCTAAGGATCTAATAAGACCATTAAACATCACCAACAACATTTCTAAGGACTGACCCTTAGTTAGAGTTAATTTAGAGAAGTCTATACTCTTTGAAAAAAATCACTAGGCAAATGTACCACAAGATTCTAAACGTCGAAACCAATCGTTAGAGAAGAAGCTGAAATTTTTATTTCCTTTTTTTTCCCCTCCGGAGAAGCCTAAACTTGGGTGAAATTCTGCAAATTTTCCACGGATGGTCGGGATAATCCACTTCAGCCAATTGATAGAAGGAACATAAAAGAAACCCGAAAACAAAAGCCCCAAAATCAACTTCTCTTGAAATCACAAAAGACTTAAAAATTAGGGGGAAAAAATCGATCGTATCCGAACCATAAACCTCGTCTTCGTGGATGGAATTGGGAAAGAGGGTGAATTTGTTATCATATTAAAAAAATGAGGGTTAGTAAGAAGAAAAAAAATGAACGGTACCAGCGTAGCTATTGGTAACGTCGACGGTGCCGCGGAAGGAGGAGCCAAGGAGGACGCCGATGACACGCTTGCGGGTGTCGCGGGCCACCCGATTGTAGTTGTCGACGATGCTCAGCAGAACCAGCGGGTGCACGATCACCTTCTCGATCGGCCGCCCCGATATCTGCTGAGCCTTCACGACGTCCATCTGCCCCCCTTTTCTCTTTCTTTTTCCCTTTCTGTTCTTCTTCCTCTGGTAAAGTTATCCTCTTTCACCCAAAGGAAAAAAACAAAACCAAAACCCTAGTTCTCGCAGCTCTCTTTCTCTCTTTTCCCCATGGGACAGACCCTTCCCTTCCGCTCCTCCAACTTCCCCCCGATCTTCAACGTAATGCATAATAAATTTACCGGCTATAGCTGCCGAGCGCCGACAAACCCGCGCCCCATCGGCGCACGCCCCATTTCAGAGCTACCAATGGGCCGACCCGGTCGGGCGGTCCGATGATACGATCGGTCCGGGCCCAGACTTGGGTGTCTGAACGACAAAAACATCTTTTTAAGCTTTTTAATTTTTATAGGAATTATCGAACCGCCTTCCCCTCCGGCTCTGCCTCTTCGCTTCACTCGCAGTTATTTGGGACCGGAAAAGATTTTGTACATCATATTCAGCAAATTTTATATAGATAACAATGTTCTTCCTTATTGATTCATATAAATATTTATTAAAAAATATTAAAATAATTTTATGATATCTTAAAAAAAAATTATAACATTTCAGTTTTAAACTTACGATATCATAGTTATAAAATTAAGATACTAAAGCAAAAAAAATTACGATACCCAAGTTATAAACTTACGATACCGTAGTTATAAAATTACGATATTCATTCAGAAAATATATCTGTACATAAATTTCAAAAAAAAAAAAAGCTAAACGAGTAATAATGCATGTCACGTAATGACACTCCAGTTTTAAACTTACAACACTATAGTTATAAAAATAAGACACCCATTAAGAAAGTCAAAAAAATTACAATATCCCAATTGTAAATTTATGACACCGTAGTTATAAAATTATGACATCCATTCAGAAAACATGTTTATGCATAAATTCCAAAAAATAGTTGAACGAGTATTAATGCATGTCAAATAGCTTTTTTTTAGAATTTATGTACAGACTATTTATGAGTGGGTATAATTTTATAACTACGGTATCGTAAATTTACAACTGAAATATTGTAAATTTTTTTGAACGAATGTTTTAATTTTATAACTATGGTATCATAAGTTTAAAATTACGGTATCATAATTTTTTTTTACTTTCTCAACAAGCATCTTAATTTCTTCATAAAACTATTTTAATATTTTTAATAAATACCGTATGCATATAAAATAATAAAAAGAAATGGTATAACTAGTAGAACTTGCCTCAGGACTATTTACTGCACCGACCGACAGGCCGCAGACGATACCATATCCAGACCAACGAATAGAGAATTCGGAAAATTGAGAAGCCAAATCCTAAGCAATAAAATCCGGACTTGGTCTAAAGATGTTGTCGCAAGTTATCAGTTCGATTTTAGCCTGCTGTAGATTGTCCGTTCTAGCACAATGTCGACTTGGACTACGTTTAGATGATAAACATAAGTTTTTTTTTTTTTTATTACAAGTGAATGATCACATCATTTTTGTGCGAGTCGAACCGAAGCTATCAAAATACAAGATTTGAGTAAAGATAATAGGACAAGGGACATTAGCATGCCATTTCTATTGATCAAAATAAGAACAACCATAAAAGCTATCCAATCATCTGCAGCATTCGCATAAGTTTAGATTGAGAAAAAACGCATATTGTCATATTCTATACATAAATTATAAAGTTTGTCAGAAATAAATGAAATAAAAGGTTACCGAAGGATTAGACCGTAAAAAATAAACAAGCGTTTCAAGGGTCCCTTGGCTCGCGGCCAGGTGCTTCATGAAGCCTCCAAACGCTCCTATATCGTTCAGTCTCTTGCTCACTGCCAATTTCGCCTGTGCACGCGACGATAAACCATAATGAAGAGGAAAAAGTCTTGTTGCACAAAGGACGATGCAGCAAGCTCGCAGATGAATGAATTGATTCTGCATACATGCTATCACATGTATAATGCACAACAAAACTCGTTGAGCCTTAGAATGCATTACAGCATGGATGCATGAATTGATCATGCATCCAATGCACGCTTGCTGCATTATCCTTTTGCTGCACGAAAACACTAAAGCTCAACTATCATAATGGATCAAAAATACCAAAAAAAGTCTTTGTACACCGCCTCCGATACAACAAGTTCTACATGGGCTGCACCGCTCTTTTTTTATTAATCGATACATATTAAAAAATGTTAAAACACTGTATCACATTCCAAAAGAAAAACTATAATACCCCAGTTTTAAACTTACGACACCATAGTTATAAAGTTAAAACACCCGTTGAAAAGCAAAAAAAAAAAAAATTATGACATCTCAATTTTAAACTTACTACCGTAATTATAAAATTAAGACATCCATTTAGAAAAGTAAAAAAAAATATATATATATTATGGCATCTTAGTTTTAACTTACAATATCCTAGTTTTAAACTTAACATAAGGTAAAAGTGCAACTTTTTTTTAGAATTTATATACATACATTTTCTGAGTGAGTATCTTAATTTTATAACTACGGTGTCGTAAGTTTTTTTGCTTTCTGCTTTCTTAATGGGTTGTTACACAGTTCAACTTTTTTCAAACACATTTTCTTAAAGGGTGTACGGCGTAAGTTTATAATTGGAATGCTGTAATATTTTTTTTACTTTCTAAACGAGTATCTTAATTTTATAACTACAATATTATAAACTTAAAACCGAGATGTTAATAAATTTTTTCTTTAGGACATCGTAAAATTATCTTTAACATTTTTTAATAATATCGTGCTTATGTGAACCAATACTGAAAGTGATGTACAAATCTTTTCCAAAATATCGAATCACGCCAAGTAGGTACGGTGACTTCTTGCTCGAACCTGAATAGTACACTTTTATAACCAGAAGAGCGAGAAGCTCTTTCTGACTGAGTTTTGAATAATACCAGCCGCTCAGGATGAGAAATGAGCTTTTCCCTGCTTTTCTTCGGCACTCGCTGAGATGGAGCAAAGATTATAACCCAAAATTGTTCAACCCAAATTGATGGTACGATAACGGTTTTTGTTTCTTCAACATTACCAATAAAAAGCACAGAAACTGCCGAGAATAAAAAGCCTAGTAATGTAAACATGGAGTTCTATCCTGATTAATAAAACATAGCTGGGAGAAAAAGGACATGAAATCCTTAGTCTCAATGCAGTACGCCATTTTGAGGATAATGGAACCCATTTTGAAGGATTGCTTTGGAGTTAGATGCTTTCCTTATCTCCTCCATCATGTTCTGACCTCGATACCTTCTTGTACCAAATGCTCTTTTACTGATAAAATGGGTACCTGCAACACCACACAGAAATTATTTCAACAATTTTCTTGCAACTGTATGATTCGATAACATGATATTTTTAGAAATCTGAATTAAGACTTATCAAATGATTAAGATGCAGGATAATTGAATGTCAGGCAATGAAAATTCCACATCACTGCCACCAGTGGATATGGAAACTAGTGCTTTACAAACATGGCTATGTGGACGCTAACACCTAACTGGGACATGATCTTTGCACATGTTTTTGTGGCGACCCACCTGACAAGGCCATGTGTCCCAACGTGGGATTTGTACTAAATGAAAAAAAAAAAAAAAAAAAAAACGTTCTTGTTAACCGTTCATCCCCTTCATATGACTTGCAAAAGAATTCTTTTATAGTCCATGAGGATCTGCATGCCTACCAACGTGGTAAAGACTTCCAAATCATCTAGATGTACCTTCCTATCATCAGATTTGTTTGTCAGCTCCTTTCCAAATTGAGACAAAAAAGAAAAAAAGCTTACCCTCCATACAAATCTAATAAGAGCATCCAGTCAAGCCACTCGGCATTAACTTAAAACCAAGCTAAACAAAGGATATGGGATCTCAAGTAATAAGAATTGATATGTCCAGAGTGGATGCTACAAGAAGGCAGAGCAAGCACATATTCGTAAAATCGAGCATGCCAATGCCATGACATATGAATCAAATCACTTTTCATAGATCAAAATAACAGAAATATAATGTCAATCAAATACACAAATTAAAACAACAAACAAGTGCTCCTCAATCCTAATATTGACAGAACAAATGTGGACGTATTGTCATGCTTTTAAGCAAGATAAGCACATTGGAGTAACAGTTGTTCCAATGCTTTCTATGAAAAATTACATTTTACGGTACTGTTTATCATGGATTTCCATTTAATCACCAGTGGCAGGTAGACAAGATTTGATTGTGACATCATTATCTGAAACCAGACTAAACAAAAGGGACGCAGGAACTTTGCTTTTTTCTTAAAATAATATGATATGAATGATAAAATGTGTCGCTTGTGCAATGCTCTAGTTTGAAGATATAGTGTAAGAAAAATGATACATGCAAAGAATAAAAATGAAAGCAAACTAAGACTGCAGAAGAAGACCCAAAAAATAAGAGTCATGAACATAGGAATGAAATGCAACCCAGAATGGTAATCTGCCATCTAAAATATAGCTGATTTTTTGCAGCTAGCATGCTAATAGTGTTCATTGTTCGAATATGTATAATCATACATAGAATTGATTTCATGTAGATACCTCCTTGCGATGGAAAATACCAGCAGCAAGAGCTGCTGAAGCACTTGTTTTCTTAAAAACCTCAGAGAAATGCTCAACAGCACCAGCACCGCTGCTAGCAATGACAGGAATAGTGACAGCCTCTGATATCATTTTGATCAAGTCTATATCAAATCCTTGACCCTGACCTGTAAAGCAACAAAATATTTTTTTTACTACATTTGTTTCAGCAAAGCATAATTCTAACCAGAGGCTCATATCATCAATCAGTGATATTCAAATGCAGCACCTCCGCATTGATGGATTCAAAATCCCAACTCAACTCAAGAACCATTGAAAAATTTAATAAAAAAAATTCAAAAGTAATTGAGTTGTGGCATGTCCATAATCGAGTGGCATAAATCATCACAACATATTAGTAGAGACATAATTGCTGAAGCAAAGATAACAAGAGCAAGAAACATTTGTGTCAAGGCATCCCCAAAAAAAAAAAGAACTGCTGCAAGCTCAAATTTTTTAAGCTCACTAGAGATGTATACTTGTAATCAACATACCATCACAATCGATGCAATTAAGTAGTATTTCTCCAGCTCCAAGTTCTTCAACAGCTTTTGCAAGCTCATAAGCTCCAATGGGTCGACCCTCGCGTCCACCATTGACCTGCTCGGTTAAAACAAACACAATAAA
The DNA here is from genome assembly GCA_900491605.1 of Calamus simplicifolius. Classification (NCBI taxonomy): domain Eukaryota; kingdom Viridiplantae; phylum Streptophyta; class Magnoliopsida; order Arecales; family Arecaceae; genus Calamus; species Calamus simplicifolius. The sequence continues at coordinate 614,055 of UESW01004712.1, read as the reverse complement.
GGTCACACTGATGCATCTATCTTCTATATGTAGAGATGTTGCTTTACAAGCACCATCTCCAAACCAAATCCAATTGAAGTACTTCAAGATCATACATAAATATGCTGGCTCACAGAACTAATGTGGGCTGGGCTTATTGCCTGAGATAGGACAATTTCCAGCCTTCCAGGTTCTATCACAAACAGAGAGAGAGAGAAGAAGGAAGAGAGGAAAAAGAAAAGAAGAGACGAGAAGAAAAGAGAAAATATGAACATAACCCTGCTAAGATGCATTTCTAGGTGGTAACGTCTCCTGACCTACAGATCACAAAGAGGGGCACACATGGAATGACAAACATCATTTACATTTCTACATGTTCATTCATCTGCAAGAAACTAGAGTCATATATGATAACAAAATAAGACAATGGCTACAAGTCAACTTGAAAGATTACATGCAGAAATGAGGTGTCTAGCTACATGCCCCAATAAAACAACGAGGGTTAACATGAGAAAAGGGCTTACTGTGCACTGGTACCATGCATATTCTTCTCCCAATGGACCTGGTAACAGAGCAAAAGTGTAAGACAACAGCAGAAGATCAAATAGAATGATAATGAGCGCTGAGAAAATAGTACCTGGATTTGTCACCTTTACGGTCTTGAATTCAACAACATCAGGGCTCCTGACGTACACTCTGCGAGGATCAATACTTACAACTACTGCCTGACAAAGCAGAAAGATGGCAGCAAAGAAACTGTTAGATTTTACTTTAAACTTCTTGATATTTAAGTTATACAAGTGCATCTCAGAAGTCAAAGCTAACAAATGAAACCAAATAAGTAATCCTCATTAGAAAATGAAGCAATCCCTATCAGTCATTTTCAACAAATGGAAGAATTATTCAAAAAAGAAATACATGCATACAAACTGCAACATATTTAAGAAACAGCAGAACAAGTGACCCACTAGATATATATACATTTGAACAAAAAAAAATATACAACCTGACCTAGTAAAAAACTAAAGATGCTGTGATGAGCAATTCAAAAATTCAAGAGCGAAAGCCATTCGTACAACTTGGACAGGTGCAGTGATATATAAGAACTTTTATGGAGAAAGAAGCACATATATCTGGAATCCAGGATCAGAGCAAGAAAATGGAAGCTGTATGGCATAGAAACACTGGATTAAAGTCACTGAACCAGCAAGACCATAAGCTAGGAATAGAAGAGATATCAGTGATCATAAATTTTACCATCTATCCCAGTACTTATGATCATTAATGTCTCTATGATCTGTAGCTTTTGATTTTTTTTATATGTAGATAGCAATAAATTAATTTCTTCACAATTAAAATATTTTCTTCACACTTCTAAATTTCTAGCCTTGGAGAAAGAAGAGAGAACAGTGACATTTCAATCAGAGGTCTGATGAAAACATCATTATTTAAGCCAGCACAAAGAATAAATATGCATCCCAAAGCTATTGCTATTATTTTATTTTTTGATGGGTTCTATACTTTACCTTCACCAATCTAAACTCTCTGCATCTCATGCAATATTCACTCAGTTTCAAAGTCTAAAGCATGCATTTTGCATTTGAAAAACTATAAGAAGGGCAAATAAAGTAATGAATCATAGCTATATATTGGTGGGAATTGTGTCTAGTGCGGTGGATATTAATCATGATCAACGCAAAGAAGGTCTATCTACATGACAATATAACTAATGACCCAGCTTGTTTTGAAGGCAACAAAAAAAGCTACAAGCAACATTGTATGGATCAACATGGATTTCCATGAATAGGGGCACACAAAAGATAGGCATAGGAGGATTCAATGTGGACAAATATTTGGCTATAAGAAAAGAACCGAGGATTTGCCTTGATCACAAAATATAGTAGTAAGTAATCCACTGGGGTGGAGAAGTGATCCGCAGAGATGGTCAGAAATAAAATAATAAATCCCAGAAAGAAGGCAGGATTAAATGTGTATGACAACCAAACAGAAAATTGGGTTCAGGGACAACCTAATGGGCAATTTTAATAAAATATGAGAAAGGTTCCAAAAATAATTTCATCCTATATCACACGGCAAGCTAAAATTTCTTTGAAAAGCTTAATTGTACAAATTAGAGAAAGATCCGTAGTCTCCTTACCAGGGACAAATAAAAAGTAGGCAAGCTTAAGAAACTGCAAAATAACTTCACGAAGGATGACATATACCAACCTGATTCCCATAGACACGTGAAATCTGCTCTAAGCTGCTCTTTCCAGTCTTTACCTAAAGATAATATTAGGAAATATTAGACAAGAAAATTATTGCTTCACGTGATGCAAAGAAGGGAAATCAATACATACTCCAGTTCTTAAATACTCTTCTGCAGTAAAAACTGCATCACTTCCAATTGAAATCTTATCTGCTCCAGACCTGAAGTATTCCGATGCCACTTCTAGGCTCGAATAGTGCCTGAGGAAAAATATGCATAAAAATAAGTCAATCCTTGAAAATATAATTATAACAAACAGAATCATTTGTTAAATTGATCAACGCTCAGCTTCCATATAGTCATAAAAGATGCTCTAGACTACTATCATTTTCAGCAAGTTATCACACATGATAGAAGTCCCATACGTCCATGATGGATCTTTTTTTTTTAAGTACTCTAACATATTGTCTATTTAGACAGAATCATATATTGCAATGTTAGAAGTTGAGATGGTACCAAGAAACTAAAACTTTAGCAGCTCTAAATAACATGAAAATTTTTCATACTTGAATCTAGGAAATAGTATGCATGACTTTTTTTGGCAAAGAAGTGTTCAGCAGAACCATTTTTCTACATAAGGTTTATGGTGCTAGCCCATGCCAGCCAAGATTTGCAATCTTAGTCCTCAACTCCATACCAATGCCTAACCAGCATACCCAGTAATAAGTGTCGGTATGATGCATACCTTGGTAGTGATACTCAATATAGGGGATATATTAAGTCTTGATATCCTACTGATACAACACAGTACGGTTTGAAATAACGAACCTGAGTACCAACAAACCCACATCATGCTAGACTAGTATAAACTAAGATTCGCAATCTCAATATCAAATCCGACACAAGTACCATATTAGTAGTGTCAATGTGCCTATGGGGTTAGTGTAGCATATTACAACTCAGTGCACCTTCTGTATCAAGTCTCAACTCAATATTACGTACACCGATCACAAGGAAGTACGTAATGGTCCAAAGTGATATGTACCGATATGATGAACCATGTTGCCTACAAGATACAGAGTTGATGCAGTAATGCACATGGCTTGACATGTCACAACACATGCCCCACTGGCTGCCATGTCTTGTGCCAGAAAAGCTTAATTCTCGATCACACTAAAAAAATAAGGATCAGAAGCTTTTCATAAAGCTAAATATAAGCATACTCCAATCCAGATCATAAGTTTTGAAATGAAATCAATGAGAAATCTATAATTAGCAAATGAAGATAGATAGTCCTATAATGACAGCATCTTCTCCAGGATAAATACTGACAAGACCCAACTCCAATGATATTGCAAAAGGAAACAAATTATTGCATTTTCAAAGGACAACATAACTTCAATACTATGGGTACCATACTCCCAATCACCCACATTGCGGCATCTAATCAAAACTGCATTCTATAGATTCAATTAAATTATGGCATTCTTCTACTTAAAAAAAGACTGTGGCATTGTATAAAAGAAGCTGTAAATTCTTACAAAGGTTCCATCAATTCAATGAGAATAAGGGAGACTGAACAAGAGGGCTAGGTCATTAGCCATACTTGACTTCAGCAATGATTACACAAAAATGCTTGATAACTCCAAAAGAAGGAATATTTGAGATAAAGCTTAAAAATATTTTGAGCAAAAGAAAGGCGCAACACTTGCCTCCATCTTCAACAAGACAAATTTGTGCATCAGCTAGCAGGAAGCAAAATTTTTCGGGTATAATCAAGTCCAAGTAAAATGGAGGAAGCAAAAGTTTGTTTATAATTGGAAGAAATGGACACAACCGTTATGTGGAAAAAAAATGTTAGCCTATACTCCAATCTTGGGCTTCACTGCAATTTGTTTTTTTTGTTACAAAACAGGATCTCGCCCAAAAAAAACTAGCCATAAGGTTAATATTTGGGTTCCTTAGCCTTATTTAAGTATCTAAATAAGGTTAATATTTGGGTTCCTTAGCCTTATTTAAGTATCTAAGATCTATCCAACACACAACTAATGTAGGACCAAGAAAATACCCTCAATAATCCTCATCACGGTTTTCCGAAACGATTACCTGTTCATGTCACCATGTCGGTTCAGTTCAACCGAAAAAACAAGAAAAAACTAAAAAAAAAAAGGACTAAAACTAAAAAACCATGGTTCTAAATTAGCATCAAGTATTAATTTTCCCTTCTTTTAAAAAGCTAAAATTCGATGCCCTATTCTCCATCTTCAACATACTTTCTCTTTTCTTCTTTTTATTTATATAAGAAAAAAAAATTAATGGATTTGAATGTCAACTTGGTCCTAAATAGAGCAGAGTGAAGGAAGCAGATTCATGTAGCCGACCCCATGTAGTTGGGAAAAGGCTTAGATGAGTTGAATTGAGTTGAGTTAAAAAAAATTAATGACCATCCCTCTTGATAAAAAATATATCAAATTTGATTACCTCTTATGACAATTTCATACCCCTTTAGTCCCACCCGCAAATAAAGCAAATAATCCGATTTTTCTTCTTTAAAGAACTACAGATAATCAACAAATCACGAGTCCATTTATGCATTTTCTTGATGCATATACATCACACATATAATGAACATTAATTATATACCGAATTTGATTACCCTGTTTTCTTTAACCCTTTGACCTTCCTCTTTCTCCACTTCAAATGATGCAATCAATCAACACATTCTTTCCTTTAAAGGATGGCCATAATCAGCGGATTCTATTTTCGATGGATAGCAAATAATCGATAGAACAAAAGTAGCAATATATGTATGTATGTATATATACATGCATTGTCTAAATAGTGAACATTCCTCTTAGTCACAAATATATCACATTTAATTAACCCATGAATCTCAAAAAACATGAAAAAACTGAACCAAAACTTAAAAACGATGAAAAAAAATTAAAAAAAAGGAAAAATGGCAGTATACTACAAGTTCAGTTCAGTTCGCCCCTAAACAAAATCAAACCGGTCCAGCATCGGTTTGCAGTTCCACAAACCTTGATTCTTACATATTCTCCTATTTAAACTTTGACATCCTCACCAAATTAGAGGTCCAAATCTAAGCAAACCTAATCACACGCATCATGATTAGCCCATCATCAAATCTAAAAGGACCTATGCTACAATCTCTCCTAGCCCATATGGGTTGCAGGCTAGGCTTGCTTTAATACCATTTTGCAACATCCGATAACGTCACTCAAAAAGTCTAAGTAGGTTATTATTTTAGTTTCTTGGCCCCTAAATGTGCAAAATCTTCTCGGTACACAACTAATATGGAACCAAACATGCCCACAGGGGTTCTTATAACTACAATCTCAAGCTTCCATGCAATTCTAAAAAGTCATGGTAGTTAAAAATAGGTAACACATGCTTGCAGCTAAACATTTATAGAACAAGAGAAGATTAAATAAAGAGGAAGATGATTTTGATTCTATGGATCCAATACCACTAAAGACTAGCCAAAGGATGACAAACCAAAGCTTGACAATTTACAAGCCCATGCCAATTCTGTCACATATAATGATTGTTTGTGAACAGCTCACCGAATCACAATTAGAATTCTGCAAAACTTAACTGCACAGGCACAGCAATACAGAAGATGTAGCAGAATAGGTGAATGAATATTAAGGCAGCATGACAAACCTTCGGGTTCATTCCTTATCTCATTGTGGCACTAAGCAAAAACATACACAAAAGCAACTTATTCCTGAACATTTAGGCACCTTGTTAATAGATGATGCACCTGGTTACAGCATACAATTCATGTACAGACTCATATGAAGAACATCAGTATACAAATGTGGACAGCAAACTAAATATGTTCCTATGCATATATAATAGGGTAGGCTCCTGCACCTTCTCTAACATATAATCCCCTGAACATTGGCTTATCACCAAATCAGGTGCTGCCCTGCAACATGACATCAGGTCCCGTAGATCCTCAATAGATTGTAGTCAGCATAAAGGTCCACTAGTAGATAGTGAGAATACGTATCTACCGTCCAAAAACATTTATATTGAATTGTCCAGTCAACTTGTAGCCAATATTATATGATTTTATCACGACAGTCGAGGACTCCAGACCATGAAGTAGTTAAAAGATCACATTAAACACATATCTACAAGTATCAAACGTAGAATTCTTCAAAAAAGCATATGCACTAACCTTCCATTTCCATCGGTGAACTCTCTTATACCACCACCAACTGTTAGTGGTACAAAAATATTTTCTGATGCACAGCGTAGAACCTATATAAGACACTATGCACAAGGTCACTAAGATGTCATAAGACAAATACTTTCGAATGAGTTGAACTTCAAGGCATTAATCCAAAACAAAAGATTTCTCACAATGTAACTTGATTAGAAATAGTTGCATTAAATAGGGACAATTTCCATGTCAAACCTGTAACATTGGCAGATCTCCTAAAGGAAAGTCGCGGAAGCCTGTTATATTTAAAAAACTAACCTGAAATGCCATTTAATTTCTTTAAGCTCATATGATCTTGACTCCAATGTAAACATAAAGAGCATAAGGCTCTGAATTGAAATATGACATACCTCGTCAGCACCATCCTTATAATACTGACCTGCAAGCTCCACTGGCTTGCCAAGGTTTCTCACCTGTTAACAAAAGAAAAAATTAGGCAGGTTTAAAATACAGCAATGCAGATATAGATTCCAAAACTGCATGTGATGATAATAATACTTGCAGATCATATTGGGACTGTCTCATACAAATTCAATCGGATCCAATAGTCCGGTTCCAATCACTGGCATCAGCTTCTAAATTCATGTTTTGCCTACCATTTCCATATCAGATAAGGTTGGCCTTATACACATTCAATCATGAGCCAGTTGTCTTCTTCCAACTGGTGGCACTTGGATCCAAATTCATGATTTATCTTCCATTATTATCAGAATCCATCATCTTCATCCTCCATCCCTGGCTCCACACAAAGAACCCACATCTGACTTTGCTCCACACAAAGAACATATATCTGACTTAGGCCCAACTCTAGACAAGGACAACCCACAGCTTTTACTGTGCACTATCAAACTATCTCATCATTTTTCCATCACTCTCTTCTAATCCTGCACCTCCTCAACTGTTCCATTTCTAGCTAAACTTCTTTTAACCACAAAGTTTCAATGCTCTGAGAAAGTTATCTTATGCACATTACCTTTCCTTAATGCTGATTATCTCATTTAAGTAACTTCATATTTAACTTTGTGTGACCAGATTAAACAATGGTATTATGATACCAGCAGTTCTTCATCACCATTTCTGATCTCTACATCTCTATTGCTCAATTTCTAGCTCAATGCCTCCCATTTTAGCAACAAAACGTCAATGACTGAAAAAGTTACCTTATACTCATTTAGTTTTCTTCAAAGGCCAATTACCTGTAAGACCATTATCATTTCTTCGGATCTCATGACTTAATAAAATGACAAATAACAAGCAGCAATATTAGTTACACACAGGTTCAGTACAAACACAGACCATTCCAGGTTTCTTGTGCATTTCAAAATGGCAAACCATTGACTGACGGTACAGTAAGATAGGAATCTCCATTTTTTAGGAAGCAGTAAACAAATCTCAGAATTACTCTTCATGCTGGGCATGTACCCTAAAATAAATGAGACAAATTGCAAGTCCCAACCAGAAACAAGTTGATGGCTCAAAATCAACTACCATCTAATAATCAATGGGAATTCCATTTCCCAATCTATGGCATGATTGTTTAGGAATGTTTTATATTATCTTACTCTATTTACAACAGATATAAGAGAATAGGTATATCCAGAGTTTTTTTTATCAGATTGTTGATGTTTCCTGTTTTTTTTCCCCCTTGTGCCTATTAGTTTTCCTTAAAAAACAACCTCAAGTTGTGTATCTCACATAAGGCACATGGAGAAAATGCTCATATTCACTTCACATTTTTGAGACATTTCTTTAGTACATTGGCATAGGCACTATCAAAGTGATGAAGAAAGATGCATAAAGTATAAACTAAAATTTTAGCACAGCCTAAGTCAGCCAAATAGTTACCTGATAATATGGCTCAGCTTTTCTCTAGAAAAAATAAAAAGCTAAGGATATACCTCTGGCAAGAAAACCACAAGACAACATACTAATAAACAATAATATTGAAGGTGATGAAAAGAAGGATGGTTGAGCACCAAAAATCAAGTATGGAAAATAATATAAAAGCATACGTAAAGCTAAGCCACTTAAGATTGCTACTTCAAAATAGGGGGAAAAAATCTTTTCATGGAATAAATTTTCTTTTCATGGAACTCTACAATAGAAGCTCAGTAAGAAGGTAATCATGTGCCCCTTAATGAAAGCTTTTTTATTAGTCTATTATAGAACAAAACTGGTAGTTTTAAAATCAAGTAACATCTCTCCTACCTCTCGTCTGTGTGTACGCTCTCTTACATCATATTGGTCCCCTTTGGTAACTACAAGATCCCCTTTATCATTTGTCCTCACATCAAGGCATGCTATAACCTAGAAAATTATGTGTCATTAAGTAAAGAGGGAAAAACTAACTTGGAAAAAAACAGACATTCTGATGCAGGAAGCAGGCAAAAGGCAGTTGCTGAATCAAATTAGTTCTCTACAAGTAGATATAAAAGATCTTACTCTCTTAGCAAGTTTTGATGCTTTTCCACAAGCCAATTTCTGCACATCATAAAAGCATACAATTGTTACTTTCTAAATGACATTAGAAACATACAGTGGATGTCGCATGGAAACATCAAAAACCTACTTTTGTCTTTGAAGTTGATGTATTGAGAAACCTTCTCAATATGGAAAACCCAACAACTGGAAATGGATCAGAAGACTGTAATTAAAAGTCTTTCAGTTGTAAAAGTTACTACAATGACTACCTATAAGGGGACGCTACATTAATAAAGGGAGAATTGCGGTTCCTGAACCCAAAAAAAAAAAAAAAAAGAGTTAAAAAAAGGGCAAAGAACAAACAACAAATGAAGATATATGCTCTAATGGATCACCCATAAAATAAAGAGTAGCATCAAGAACATGTCTAATGGGCAGCCAGTTTCACTGCAAATAAGTCTAGGCTCTATTTGTGTTTTTAATCAACAACATTTAGTATTGTATGTTTGCAGTAAAACTATGCTAAACAAAGATTTTGAAGGTCATCAGGAACAAATACAAGTCATATCATGTTCATAAAGGGTGTCCCAGAAATTCAAAACCTGATTTAATATATAAATGATAAACACAATGAGACATCACCCTTAAAAATTACATGATCAAGAGGTCAAAAATATTAGTTATTTCTCTGTCTCATCTAAAATGGGAATCCACCTCTCTAGTTATATGTTTTAGAAGGTAAATGGTGTGACCAGAGGATAAAAGAAATTTAAAGAATGAAATTTTTATAAATAGATATAATAACAGTTAGGGGTGTACACAGCTCAGCTTAGGTCAGTTTAGATATTTTTGGAACCAAATTGATTTAAATCGGTTTTTTAAAACCAAAATCAAACCCGAACCAATGGTTCATGTAAACCGAGTCGAACTAAACAAAGAAATTCAATTTGGTTTCGATTCGGTTTATTAGTTTGCCTATACATATTTTAAATAACCATGAGATTGGTTTTCATAGCAAATTTTTTGTAGTCAAATAGCAGTCCAGTTATTTATAATGGAAAATAGCATAGTTTTTATGCAACCCAGTTATCCACACTGTAACATCTCAATTTTAACTGTAGTACAAATAAAAGCTCATATAATATAGACACATGGCTCGGTTCAATTTATACTGGTTTTTAAAAAATCCAAACCTAAACTGAACCAACTTTTTTTATTTCAAAAATTTTTAAACCGAGACCAAGCCGAGAGACAAAAAGCCAATTCAAACCAAACTGAAATCATGGCTCGGGTTGATTTTGTGGTTTAGTTGGTCTTCTTACACACTCCTAAATCACACAATAATCCTGTAAGCCCAAAAAAATATTTTTATACTGTAGCATTTTCAATTCTAAGGCATGATTGCAAACCAAGAAAAATGAATATACAACTACACACATTTTCCAGCTGCCTCCAATAAGGAAAAAAAAAAAAGATACCTGGTTAACTCAGCTATAAAATCTATTAAAAGGTTACAAGTTGCAACAGACAGTTACCTCCACTCTTTTCAGGGTGAAACTGGACTGCATGAATATTCCCCCTTGATATAGATGAAACAAAGCTTTCACCATAACTGCATGTTGAAGAGACCCAATCTTTATTGGTATCTGACTAGAAACATATAAAAAAAAAAAGATTTTGGTCCAAAAATCACAAAAAGAAGGACTAAAAGTAAGTCATGAAATTCACAGAAGGAAGAAGCATACAGGCAGCACGCGATATGAGTGAACAAAATAGACGTGTTGGCCTTCAATTTCATCCAAAATTCCGGAGTCCTTGGTAATTTGCACGGCATTCCAGCCAATATGAGGTACTCTGAGACCACTTGAAGAATCAAAACGTCCAACCACACCAGGTATCAAGCCAAGACCTTTAACTGAGGCATGCACCATATCCATCACACAGGTTCGGGGTGAAAAAGAATTTAAGAATATATTCTAGAATTCTAGTTATATACCTAACAGATAGTTATAAACAAATATAGGAAACAGGATGTGGAAATGTTGGTTCCCATGCCACAAGAAAAAGTTGTCAATAGCATTATCTTAGAAAATAGCTAAAAAGCAGCATGACTGTTTTTAAAGAAACTATGAGAAGCTAGGACTCCAATAAGAGGTAGCTATACCTCTAAAACAGCAATTCTCATCAAATTTCCCCCGAAAAAAAAAGAGATCAAGCCTCATAAATAATCATAATCACCTTTCTGGTTAAAAATTTGTCAGTAGTTCTACATTTAGTAAAATGTACAAGGATGCACACATACCAAAATTTGTCAAAGTACCATTACATAGTTATAAATTTGCATCCTAAATTTGTAGTAGCACAATAAATGAGCAGATGGTCAATAAGCTTAGCCTCCTCAAGATAAAGTATACAAGCCAGCATTACGACAAGTGTCTTATTCCAAGTGACCATCAATTTTGACCCCCACCAACAAAGCAAGCCTACTTAAGTTACAGGAATGCATGTGTGTGGCAGGATTTTAGAACCCAGCTATAAGTAAGAAACAAAGCAGCCAAGACATTCTGCAAGCCATATCCATGACTAAGAAAGGATTGTGAATGTCTCTATAGAAGACTACCAACTTCCTGAAGGTCACTCTGAACATTGCAATACTATCTGATCATACCACCCTCAAAAGCATAACCCACTGCTGACCATTTTGATACAGCCTCATAGAAGATCAAAGGTAACATGCAGACAAGGAATTCCACTCAGATCTTATTAGATCTGAACAAATGAGCAAAAGAGAAGAACATAGTAGATCAAGAGAAAGAATAAGAAGGTTAGAAAAAATAAAGGGAAGAAAGAAAGAGGACAAGGGTACAGGCCCTGCAACCCACTTCTACTCCAATAATATCTGCTCAACAATTACTAGAATGCATTGTGTAGACTCAAGCTCCTACTCATAACAATGGAAGAACCCTCATGCAAACCTGAACCCCCAAACTACCCAAAAGCACTCTTCACTGGTACTGTACAAGCATAGTACTGTGAACGGTATTGCTGCAATACCTTGACTTGTTTAGCCGTCTATCTAAGACAAACCCACTAAAGACTAAAACTAAAGAGAACTACAACAAAAATGAAAACTAGATAGATCTGTAATTGATTTTGGCGATCTACCACCATTAGATGAATTGCATTTTCATGATAATTGTCCCTTGACGTTGATATTATGATTTATGTCTTAGAAGAGACTTTGGTGAACCCCTTGAGACCATGTTTCATAATTTCAAAATCAAGAAGACAAAATAGAGATTCTATAGCAAAAGTTGTCGAAGTAGTTACTTCAAATTGATATATGTTATTATGAAATCAGGTAGGTGCAATTAGCTCTTTTTTGTTTATGAATCCATGAAAAAAAAGATGGTAAATTCACATATTTCTATTAAATGCTATTATTAAAAATTTTATGAACCAACAGCAATTTTATTGATGGTAATTGCATTTTATTGTGTTTTATCCATGCTCCATGATACTGTTTACTGTCTACGATAGATAAGCATATTGATAGGACTGCTGACAAAAGAAGCAATATATAAGGGGGGGAAAAAGATTTTGAGAATAACCTGGACCATTCTCCTCACTGGACTCAAAAAGCAACTGAAGGCCCAAACAAATACCTAAAAAGGGGCGGTCCTTCTCTATGTACATACAGAGTGCTTCAGCCATCCTACAACAGCAATAAATAAACTTCACTAATCCATGAATGAACATAAAAAGGTATCTGATATCAGTTCAGTCAACAAAAGATGAGTTTTTAAAACCATGGCATATTGTAATATCAGTATTAAGCAAAATTGTCAACATGAGCATCTCCACCATTGCACATTAAATATAAGGTGCACTACTTCTACAGCAAAAGCAAACCATTTAGGGATGGAACATCAACCAATAAGCTAAATCTCAGATAGGTCAGATGTACTAACTAAATATGGCCCCACTTGAACAAATTTGATCACTTATGCAAATGAATGACAATGCAGAGGAGTCAATACACACATCACTCAACATTCAGAAGATGAGGGACTAAATGTGATGAAAAATGTCTTGAAATAAGTAAACAAACAAATAAACTAAAAAAATGATCGTTAAGTTCTAAGTTTTGGTGAGCCACTGTACAATTACATAAAAAAGTCGAATGCTTGTAAATCAGATAATTCTCTGCTGTTGAGAGAATATCTCTAAAGTTTAAGTTACTTATCTTAAGCCATTATGCTAGAAAAAGTATTTTTTCTAGCAAAATTGATTTCAGAGTTATAATTATATACATTTTGTATCTTTTATAGTTTTTCTTTAATAATGAACTATACAAGACTAACTATAGTAACAAGTAAATAAATTTAATTAAATCAACAGTTTATTTGCTAAGGCAAGACATTGTTCTTTCATTGTCTAACTAAGAGTGAGGAAGACATTTCTAACAATCAACTTCCCACTTTGGATGTCTCGTTTGACGATTTTGCTGCTAGTTTAGAAAAATAAAGAAGAAGGACAGGGTTCGCTAGATCAGAAAAGTTGTAACTAAAATTTGGATTCAGAAAACAAAAAATCTCCCCAATTAAGTATGAAACAGGAAATAGGACTTCAGGAGGTATCAACTGTATTTATTCTGTTCTAGAACATTTGCAAAATAGGACTTCTACTTTTATAGCTTGCGCCCAAATCAATATCTGTAATATCCTTTTTGTTCTTGAGGATTTAAAAAGAACAAAGTCGAGGCACCTCTTACTTCGTTCCCAAGAGAATTCATACCATGAGCGTTGCAAGCATCAAGAGATTGAGTGAACATATGAAACCAAAGAGTGATAAAACTATCATTAGATTTGGTTGAGCATAAATATAGTAATAATTTTTCCAATATATGATTTAGATTAATCAAAAATAAAAATCATAATATGAAACAGGAAATATAGATCTTTGGTAAAGCATGTAGCATGCAATAGAAAGCACTTAATGTAGAACTTACCCTTTCTTATTTAACACTTCCATTGCTGCAGCAAAAGCACCAACCCCAGGAAAAACAAGGCGGTTTGCACTAAGAATGTCTTCTGGTTTTTGCACCTAGAAAATGTACCAATTTGCCATACGTATTGATGCATCATTTCATTCTAACACATCTAAGACATAATCTGGAATGGATAAACATTGAGATGTTTCCAAGAGATTAAGTGAAGTTTTACTAATATATATGTACATATTATATTTCATCTATATAGATCTTTTATATTGCAAGATTTCATTTACAAAGATTGTCAACATAGAACTTCAAAGTTAATATAAGAGGAAAAAGGAATAAGCCAAATGAGAGCAGCACAACAAAAATAAAAAAGGAAATAGAAATTCCTGCATGAAGATATTAGCAATAGCCTGTACATGTCAAAGTGTATCCAGACATGCTGACCCTCCACATCCATATAAATTATTGAATCATCTGGCCACTAGGAGCCAAGAGCAATGCATAAGGAATATCCTCTTTCGTCTTCACAGGTAAAATCATTTCTCTATCAACAATTGTCAGCAAAAAACTGCACGCAACCATTCACACTACTTTAACAACTTAATATGTATACCAGGATGATGGCATGAGTAAAAGTCAACCTACCAATTGAAAAGGTTCCAAAATATGTCAAGGGCATAGCCCAGGCTCTCTAAATTACATACATAAGCCCAAGAAATGTTGGCAAACAGATGACATAATGCCTCCTCATCATTTTGATAAAGGATCAGCAAGTAGGTAACCTAAACAGCTTCTAACATAGATCCGAGGCTGAATTCTTATCATTGGCAGCATGCCAAAAAAAAGCTTGGACATTGGGATGGCCCTTCACGATGCAAATTTCTCGTATAAAGATATAATAATAGGCAACCATCAAGAGAAATAATGCATAAAAAACTGATGGTAAACTGTGGCATGTTCATCGCAAAACAGATAAGGGAGTAGAACTCCTAGGAGATCACCAGCTGACCAATTTCCACTTCACTTTGATTAAATTTACAGAAAGCACCAAGTAAAGTCAAATTCCATCACCTGCTGGAAATATGGAATCTACATAAATCTGGACCTTCATTTTCCCTTGTCCTCAGAGACCTCTTCTCCTTTTATTCTTCTCTTCTTTACCACATCAAAGTCAGGGCTGACTAGGATATGCTTTACGTAATTGCAAGTATCCTTTTCAGATGCAACTGGGTTATTTCCTGCAGAAAGTATAGGGAAGCCACTAGCATAGGCTGTGCAATAAACTCAGAGCATTGCAAGAAAACAGAAGGAGACATCTCTCTTCTTTCTTCAGCTACTTGCTCTGAGAGATGGTTAAGGTTATGGTTATGGTCTTCTCTTCCTTAAGCTAGGCAACAAGATGCTACAATTTCTTAGGGGTAATAAAGCCTTCTTCAAACATTTTAGGTTAATGGAAAACAGAAGTAAAGATCACAAAGCTGTGACTTGACATCACTAGAGAGATACAAATACTCAAAGGCATTGTTAAGAAGTTTTTGTTGTCACCAGATCAATACCATGCAACTAACAGAGACCAGTAAACTGAATTGTGCTAAAACTGTATCACATAGAAAACCTTTTTTCTTTCCAATTTGTTACTTTTATAATAACTTCATTGATCTTTCCAAGCCCCAATCAATTATGATAAAATGAAAAAAGGAGGCCTAGTACACAAGAGTCATGCTACTGTAAAATCTAAGGAAAGTTGGATGTACACAGCCTAATCCCCATGTGTAAAGAAATTATCTCCATTTTTTGAACTCATGACACATAAGTCAAAATAGAGCAACATTACCATTGCACCAAGATCCACACGCAGCCTATAAAAAAAATATATTCTATTAAATTAAAGATTGGTACTTGAAGATTTTACAAATTATACTTAACTTTCTTACCTTATTGCCTGACATTTGAATCCTTAAATCCATTAAGCTCTACAACAACTTCTCTGGGACAAGTCAATAGCAAAGTTGCACTCAAATAACCATTTACTTCTACAAAAATGGATTCACCGGATATCAAATAATCGAACCCTCACATTGATTAACCTGATCCACTTGATATTAAAAAGAAATCACAGGACAAATCCCATTCAAATAGCCATCCCACCGTAGCCATTAAACTTATGATGGCCCCTAGTCAGTTTTGTAACCATGCTGCAACAAGAAAGTCAGATGTCATGGGAATCAACTAGTAGTAACACACCCTATATCAGCGAGTTCCCATTGTGCGCTCTGTGGTTTGGTATTGAATTGCCAGGCATCTCACCAAATCGAAGGTTCCACGACACCAAATAAACACTTATGCATGGTTGTGTAACTCCTTTCTATGAGCTTGACAGAATCAAATGCAATCTTTTCTGTTTAATGGAGCAAATCAAAGATGCTTTTCCGCACAAAAGTCCTATGCGATGTCTATCGATTCTAATTTGCATAAACATTGCGAAGGTACTGAAGCCGAATCAAGAATAAAGTAGTGCAATAATCTTGAGGAATCTAGTGAAGGGTCTCCAATTTCCGTGCATCAAGTAAAAAAGAGTTTTCTAAAACGGTGCTATCCCAAGACCGCAGCAGTTCTTTCATTAAGAAAACCGAACCATGCATTTTCGTAAGATAACGGCCATGCTACAGCACCTTTAGGGCATTAAAAAGGAACGGAGAAATCGTATCCGTTCTGATGAGGGATAAAATTATCATTGCATTAATGTTCGTGCACATCAGCAATCAGGATCGAGACCAATCTCGACATTCCGTCAACCAGTTGTCACGTTTGAAAAACAGCAGAGCCAAATCGTCTTCAGCAGAGTCAAATCACCTCGGCAAACCGAGCTATTCTCATGCCTCGGCGAACCGAGTTGTTCTCATGCCTCGGTGAACCGAGCTATTTTCATGCCTCGACAAACCGAGTTACTTCCCCGGCCAAACCAAGGCGTTTAAGCACCTCTGCAGAATTAAGTGCGGAAGAGTTCAAATTCATGATAGTTGAACAAGACCTCAAACGAAAAATTATGCAAACAATACCGAAAGTGGCCTAAGGCCTATAGAAGTGGCCTAGGGCCTACAGAATCGCTGAATCTCGAAGCATCAACCAATTCTTTTGGCCGTCGATCCTCTAACTAACTAGATACTGAGCCTACCGGCCTCGTAACAAATTTGATTCGAATCCGATTTGAATCTGAACGGTTTTTGGACCCCTATGATGTGCCCAAAGAATAAGATGATCGCCTCTAAATACCCTAGTTCTGAAATCTCTCAGGTACGCTTTCATTGATACTTTAGTGAAAAACTCTATTGAAGTTTGGACAAAACTCAGTTCTCGAAAGGCCATAAAAACTCTTATGCGAAAGCCTTCTCTTCACATCTGTTTGCTTGCTTACTGTAAATTTTTATTGATTTGAATACCATAAGGTCTTCTGCATAGGGCTATCCTAAACACTCTGCGCAAGGACTGTCTTACATATTCCATTCCATCTAGACGAGATCAGCGTCCAGATCAGGAGCCATCCGGAGCCGAGCTGCACCCGAATTGAAGGGCAACACGTTCTAATATACGTTCCACAATAACGGATTGGACATGGAGTTCAAAGAGAGAGGGGGAAAACCCAGAAAGGTGGGGGGGGGGGGGGGGGGGGGGTGAGGTGGGGCGCGGGGGCGGGGAGGGGGGATTTAAGATTTTAATTTTCGGGGGATACTGAAGAGCATCAAGAAAGCTTACATCTTTGATATCGAAACCCAGATACCGGATGGCATTGCGCACGCTTCGGACATTTCCAGCACCGTAATCCAACAGAGTGACCGCTGTGGACAGCAGCAAAGTGAAAAAAAAAAAAAAAAAAGATCAGAGAAGATAACAAAAATGGCTGCGAACGACGAGATGGAGAGGGAAGATCTTGGGACGCGGATGAGAGGGAGTTCCTACTCGAATCCTGGGACGAGGAGGCGCGGACGGAGAGATGAGTCTTGGATCTGGAATAGAGCTTTCTTGGATTCCACGTTCCACCGGTGCAAGAAATACGAGGAAGAAGAGAAGAAGGCCGAAGGTGAGACGCACAGCCGGAGGAGGAGAGTGGCGGCGCCTCCATCGGCACGAGAGAGGTGTTCGCCGACCTGGACCCTCGGTTTCCAGTAATATAAATACGATACATAGGGTGTTCATCTAATCATGATTAAGATAATGAAAATGTTTTTTTTTTACGTTCCGCATTATTACGAAAATGTCATTCGAAAAATATAAAAGATAGGAACTTATTTTTATCTACATTTATGAAACACTAATTTGCAGAAAAATCTACTTTATTCATTTCTTATTAATTTACGAAACCATGTGAATGTAGAGATATATTGAACGAAAATAAGCTTGATTTAATATAATAAACATTGTTATGCATTATTAAGTATGTCTGTGAGAACTTAGAAAGCATGCTTCCTTAAAAATAGAAATAATTTCATTTATTTTTTATTATTCTATAAATTTAGTTGTTGCCTCTACCAATAAATTTATACATATTTCAAAGTTTAAAAAGTTACTCGTTGCCACACTATTATATATTTAAATTAACCAATAAAATAGATAAAAAATATAAATATGATAAAAATTAATACTAATTCTTTTTGAAACAATGATTAATATTTATTTATATAATAAATATTAATAGTTAGCTTAAATAATAAATGTCTAGTTTGAATAATAAACAAAAATATTATAAAAATAAATCAAATTATTGAATTGAGAATATTATGTGTTGCGTATTCTAAAGAATAACATACGTGTTTGTTGTACGTTTCATCTATCCTATCTATACATGCCTTCTTATTTGGACATCCTGTATCTAATAATTTTTATTTAATATTTAAAGTTTTTATTTATCATTATAGATTAGATATTTATTAGTTTAGGCTAAGGGTGCAATTTGGGCCAGGTTCAATCTGAACTTAGCCCACCGAATTCGATTTGCAGTAGTACTCAAACTCTAGTTTACTTAATCCGAACCCAAAGGATCCGGATTAAATTCGGATCAATTTGCAACTTGGGTTGGGTTCGAATTGCAATCAACCCGAACCCGAGAAAACCCGAACTTGCAAAGCCACAAGCAGTAAGCCCACTAGTGTTGTGGAGTGATGATTTAACCTTGTTTGTTAGGTTTAAAGATATGTAGAGCTAACAATAGTGTTGTGGAAGCGATGATTCTTGGTATGAATATTCCACCGGAACTTTCATTATCTTTTAAAATGAGCAATATATCTTTAACCATTGCATTTTATCATGTAATATTGGTGGGCCAAACTATATCTTTATTTTTTTTAAGGAAAAGTCTTTGTACACCGCCCCAAGTGCAGCAAGGCCTACGTGGGCTGCACCGGCTCTTCTGATTGGTCCACGTGGAGCCTACGTGGATGACATACCGAGCGGTATGGCCCTGCTGCGATGTAACGTTCTGAACGTGATGGCCATTTAAAGCGCTTTGCTTTTTTAAAAATTAGCATGCAGACGAAAATGCCCTTTCCCTCCATTCTATCGCCATTTTACGTTGGATGTCTGTGCAAGAAAAACTCTTTCTTCCCCCTCGCTCTGGCTTTCGGCACGATCCTACGCCCTCGCTCTGGCTTTTGGCACGATCCTAAGCCCTCGCTCTGACTTTCCAGTCGAAAGAAAATATTTCAGCTTCGAGGCTAGAATACCTGGTAACTGGAGATTTTGTACAAAAACTCTTGGAAGAAATGTCGTCCGTAGCACAAAGTAAAAAGTCCTTCTTCCCACTTCTTTGTAATGCTCCTTTATTACACCAACTATTTTTTCTCGTTAGAGGTAGTTAATGCATGATCAAACCGTTTAATGCACGGGTAACTTCCTTAGAACAAAACAGTTATGACATTCTGGCAGTCATAACTGTTTAGAGTTTACTGTTTTGTAAGCACGAATGTCATACTCTTTTAACTAGGATGTTATACCTCATGAACTACGGTGTCGTCAAAGTGTTTCGGCCTATATTCCCCATTATTTCCTATCCATATAGCTCTAGTATCATCATGCTCGGCCGAAAATCCTTCGCGACACCGCAGTTCAAACATCACGACACCCTAGCGATAACGCTACGACACCCATGCTTATAACCTGACGACACTCAAGGAGGAATTCGGCCTAAAAACATTGGTGATACCGATGTTGAAACGTTATGACACCCTAGCGTTAACGCTACGACACCCATGCTTATAACCTTCGCGTTCTTCGTATGTTGCTTTCCGGGGTGTCGTAGCGTTTCTATGGGGTGTCTTTAAATGCTAAAGGGTGTGTCGTGCTTAAAACTGACCCTGGAGAGCAGGACCGCGACACCCAAGTTTTGTTCACCCAAAAAAAGATCTACGATGCCGTAGGTGAAACATTAAGACACCCAAGCATCAACGCTACGACACCCCGTATGGAGAACAATCCCCGCGACACCCCGCTTTAACAGTGACGTCATCGGTGTTGTCGCCTTAAAGCTAGGGTATCGTCAGATGAGAACTAGGGTATCGTAAATAGCCTGAGTCGGTATGTCATCGTTCGCGATACCCCAGTTGAAACCTGACGATACCCTAGCACCAATTTATGACACCCATGCTTATAACTGACCACCGAGAAGAAGGCCCACGACACCCAAGTTACAAACCTAAGACATCCGTTCACGCTTAGGAGAAAACTTTAGCACATCCCAGGATGAAATCGGAAAACAGTTACGACATCCAAGCTCCCTTATCCTTCGGTCTGGCAGCAAACACAAAAGTTACTAAAATTTCTTTTTATTCATTACACAAATAAAGGCAAGAAGAAAAGAGAAGAAAAAAGTATAGGAGCCCTCACTGGGCTTTTCATTTTCTTCGGGCGCTGCCGAGCTCCCCCCACGCTGTGGGGCTAACTCGGCGATCTAGCGTTGGAGGGACGCTACTTGCCCCTCCAGCTGGCAGTTGGCCCGACGCAGGACCTCGATCTCTCTCGTTGAAACGGCCAGGTATTGCTCGGCCGCCCTGTGGAGTCGCTCGCTGTTTGCGAGCGACGACGCAAAGACCTCCGCATCGACGGTTACCATTGTGCGGCGGCTCCCATTGGTGCCAGTAGATCGCCCCTCGCCTCTAGAAGCCATCTCAGTATCCAAAAAGAAGATCAGCTGAAAAGGTGATTAACGATCGCATTCCCCCATCCATGTTTAAGGTACTCCTAGCGGGTGTTTCGATTGCCCGAGCTATCAGCTCCAGCGCCCCTATCGTGGAAACTCGCCACGTGCCACCATCTCAGTGGGCGGTCAAAGGAAACGAATGGGTTTTGAACTAGAGTGTCATGGGTTTCAACAAGATAAGAGTGAATGGCAGCAACCAGGAGGAATTCGCCCCCTCGTGAACAGAAACCATTAATGAAGAATGAAGAGAGTGTGGGAAAGCCAAATACTGCGACACCCAATTACCAATGCTTCGATACCCATGCTTAAAACTGACCACGGAGAGAATACCCGCGACACTCCTAGTGGAATTCGGCCAAAAATTCTTCGCGACACCCCAGTTGAAATCTCACGACACCCTAGCTTTAAGGCGTCGACACCCGTGCTTAAAACTAACCACGGAGAGAATCCCCGACATCCCTTATGGAATTCGGCCGAAAATCATTCGCGACACCCTAGTTAAAATCTCACGACACCCTAGCTTTAAGGAGATGACACCCTTGCTTAAAACTGACCACGGAGAGAATCCCCGCGACACCGTAGTTCGAATTCGGCCGAAAATCCTTCGCGACACCCCAGTTGTAATCTCACGACACCCTAGCTCTAAGTCGACGACACCCGTGCTTAAAACGAACCATGGAGAGAATCCCCGTGACACTCCCTGGTGGAATTCGGCCGAAAATCATTCGCGACACCCCAGTTGAAATCTCACGATACCCTAGCTTTAAGGATGACACCCGTGCTTAAAACTGACCATGGAGAGAATTCCCGCGACACCCCATGGTGAAATTCGGCCGAAAATCATTCGCGACACCCCATTTGAAATCTCACGATACCCTAGCTTTAAGGAGATGACACCCGTGCTTAAAACTGACCATGGAGAGAATCCCGCGACACCCCCTGGTGGAATTTGGCCGAAAATCATTCGTGACACCCCATTTGAAATATCACGATACCCTAGCTTTAAGGAGATGACACCCATGCTTAAAACTGACCACGGAGAGAATTCCCGCGACACCCCCTGGTGGAATTCGGCCGAAAATCATTCGCGACACCCCATTTGAAATCTCACGACACCCTAGCTTTAAGGCGACGACACCCCTGCTTAAAATGGACCATAGAGAATTCCCGCAATACCCCCTGTGGAATTCGGCCAAAAATCATTCGCGACACCCAAGTTGAAATCTCACGACACCCTAGTTTGATGGCGATGACACCCGTGCTTAAAACGGACCATAGAGAGAATCCCCGCGACACCCCCTGCTGAAATTCGGCCAAAATCATTCGAGATACCCCAATTGAAATCTCACGACACCCTAGCTTTAAGGCGATGACACCCGTGCTTAAAACGGACCACGAGAGAATCCGACACCCCTGTGGAATTCGGCCGAAAATCCTTCGCGACACCCCAGTTGAAATCTCACGACACCCTAGCTTTAGGGCGATGACACCCGTGCTTACAAATGACCATGGAGAGAATCCCAGCGACTCCCCTGTGGAATTCGGCCGAAAATCCTTCGCGACACCCCAGTTGAAACCTCACGACACCCTAGCACCAATACTATGATACCGTCAGATGAGAACTGCGGTGTCGGTAACAGCATGAGTCGGGGATGGTGTCGTTAGGCCCTTCGTGTTGTATTGTTTTAACCTTCGTGTCCTAATCCTTTGTGTGCCTATATTTCCACAGACGATGCTGAAATTAAAGATCGGAAAGAAATCGATAACACTCCCGGCCGTGCACCTTCACCCGTCGCTCCAAATGCAGTGGATGATACTGTAGTTCCTCAAACTGGAATGGAATTCAATTCAGCAGATGATGTATATACGTTCTACAATGGATACGCGAAACGAGTTGGTTTTGGAATCACAACAGTGTGTAGCAGGGCCAACAACAAAAAACAACTTTGCTTCAAGCACCTGGCGTGTTGGAGGCAAGGAAAATCTAGAAAAACAGAGAAGAGTATGAATCATAGGGATACTGGGAAAGTTGATTGTATGGCATCCATAAAAGCAAGACTGAATGCTACAAGTGGTAAGTGGATATTGGATGAGGTTTCTCTAGAACATAACCATGGGATGTCCATAACATCAACTGGTTATCTACGGTCGCATAGGAGGATCAGCACACCAGAGAAGGCAGAGATCAGCAATTTACATGCCGTGAATGTTCCGACAACTCAGATATACTCTGCCATAGCAAGGAGAAAAGGGGGCAGAAGACAATTGGATTTCACCGAGAAGGATGCTCGTAACTTCATTTGTCGCGAACGTCAGTCTAAGCTGAAAGAAGGAGATGCTCAGTCGATGGTAATTCATTTCACCGAAATGCAACTCAGAAATCCCAATTTCTTCTATACCTTAGACCTCAATGATAATGGTCATCTGAGGTCTGTCTTCTGGATTCATCCAAGGTCAAGATTGGCATGCACATACTTCGGTGATGTTCTAAGCTTTGACTCAACCTACTTGACAAACAGATATCAAATGCCTTTTTGTCCATTCGTCGGGGTCAACCATCATGGACAGTCCACCTTGCTTGGTTGCGCATTGTTGTCTGATGAGAGTACTGAGACATATAAATGGGTTTTTCAGGCATGGCTGGATGCAAATGGTGGTCAAGCACCTATTGCCATAATAACTGACCAAGATAAGGCAATCGAGGCTGCTGTCAAAGAAGTTTTTCCTAACACACGACATCGATTTTGTCTTTGGCATATATTGAAGAAGATACCTGAAAAGATTGGCCACATTTGCACGGCAAATCCCAAGTTTATGGTTGATTTCGATGAGGCGATATATGATTCATTGACCATACAGTCATTCGAGGAAAGGTGGGCACATGTTATGGAGAAATATAAAGAATGCAAGTCTATAGATTGGTTCAATGTCCTTTACGAATGTCGGGATAAATGGGTCCCAGTTTACCTAAAGGATACATTCTTCGCAGGTTTGTATGTCATTGTCTTTGGTTCATGTTCGCGTTAAACGTTTTTTTTGTTGACAAAATTTTGAACAGGATGTCATCTTCACAAAGGAGCGAGGGCATTAATCACTTCTTCGATGGGTTTATAAATTCGAAGACAACACTAACGGAGTTCATAAGTAAGTACGAAGATGCCTTGGAAAAAAGATACGAGGCCGAAAATGAGGAAGATAATAGGACGTTGCAAACGATTGCTTTCCTAAAGACATCATCACCTTTTGAGAGACAAGCTGCAGGAAGGTATACAAGGCGCATTTTCAAAAAATTTCAGAATGAGATCCTTGAAATGGCTGCATCAAATACTAAATTGATCAAGGAAGCTGGCAACTGTTGTGTATATTCCGTAAAGTCGTATGAAAGGATTGAAGTCGATGGAATCGGCAAGGAGATGATCAAAGATTATATCGTGTCATACGATAGAAATATTGAGGATGTCCAATGCCAGTGCCGATCCTTTCAGTTCAAGGGGTACCTATGTAGGCATGCCTTGTTGGTTCTTCATCAAAGTGACGTATTTCGTTTACCAGATAAATACTTCTTGAAGAGATGGTGCAAGGACATGAAATACCAATTCGACGAATTCGACTGCAATACTGAAGGTTATGATAAAAGCACACGAAAATCATGGTACGCAGTGACAATTTTTTAATTGAAATGTCTTAATATTTGTTTTTGTTAATATTATGTTAATTATTGTAGATATAGTTTGCTGAGTCATCGGATGATGAAGCTCGCAGAGATAGCCTCCATGTCTGAAGATGCATTTAATGTAGTGATGGATGGTCTAACACCTATATTCAAAATTATCGTGGATGCCAACTGCGCAGCTAAACCAGGTACAGAGCTTGTAATTCAAGATCCTGAACAAATTAGGACGAAAGGTCGCCCAGAGAGAACAGATTAAAGAGTGGAGTCGAGAAGAAGTCAAAAAGATCAAGAAAAAATCTGGTCAAGGAAAGAGCTGCTTCAAGCATCAGACAAACTTGTTTGCAGTCAATAATACCGAAGAGGACCAGGAAAGAATTGTACCACCTTCCAAAGCTTTGATGGACGAATTTGATGCTTATGTATTGAGTCAACTTACACAGGAGCATATATAAAACATGGGTGTCGTAACTTTTGAACTAGGGTGCCTTGGTTGCAAATGAAGTGCTTTCAAAATAGGGTGTCTACTTCAGTCAAATGAAGTGCTTTTAGCGCGACGATATCCCAGCTCTTGGCTAACGACTCCCTAGCTCTTACGCGGCGACACCCGAAAGGTGAAAACCTACGACATCCCAGTACTCGCGAACGGACATTGAAGATTTGAGCGCGACGACACCCCAGCTCTTGGCTAACGACTCCCTAGCTCTAGCGCGGCAACACCCGAAAGGCAAAAACCTACGACATCCCAGTACTCGCGAACGGACCGAAGATTTGAGCGCGATGACACCCCATCTCTTGGCTAACGACTCCCTAGCTCTTGCGCGGCGACACCCGAAAGGCGAAAACCTACGACATCCTAGTACTCGCGAACGGACACCAAAGATTTTAGCGCGACGATACCCAGCACTTGGCTAACGACTCCCTAGCTCTAGCGCGGTGACACCTGAAAGGCGAAAACCTACGACATCTCAGTACTCGCGAACGGACACCGAAGATTTTAGCGCGATGACACCCCAGCTCTTGGCTAACGACTTCCTAGCTCTTGCGCGGCGACACCCGAAAGGCGAAAACCTACGACATCCCAGTACTCGCGAACGGACACCGAAGATTTAAGCGCGACGACACCACAGCACTTGGCTAACGACTCCCTAGCTCTAGCGCGGCGACACCCGAAAGGTGAAAACCTACGACATCCCAGTACTCGCGAAAGGACACCGAAGATTTGAGCACGACGATACCCCAGCACTTGGCTAACGACTCCCTAGCTCTAGCGCGGCGACACCCGAAAGGCAAAAACCTACGACATCCCAGTACTCGCGAACGGACACCGAAGATTTTAGCGCGATGACACCCCAGCTCTTGGCTAACGACTCCCTAACCCTTTTGCAGCGACACCCAAAAGGCGAAAACCTACGACATTCCAGTACTCGCGAATGGACACCGAAGATTTTAGCGCGATAACACCACAGCACTTGGCTAACGACTCCCTAGCTCTAGTGCGGCGACACCCGAAAGGCGAAAACCTACGACATCCCAGTACTCATGAATGAACACCGAAGATTTTAGCGCGATGACACCCCAACTCTTGGCTAACGACTCCCTAACTCTTGCGCGGCGACACCCAAAGGCGAAAACCTACGACATCCCAGTACTCGCGAACGGACATCAAAGATTTAAGCGCGACGACACCACAGCACTTGGCTAACGACTCCCTAGCTCTAGCGCGGCGACACCCGAAAGGCGAAAACCTACGACATCCCAGTACTCGCGAACGGACACCGAAGATTTGAGCGCGATGACACCCCAGCACTTGGCTAACGACTCCCTAGCTCTAGCGCGGCGATACCCGAAATGCAAAAACCTACGACATCCCAGTACTCGCGAACGAACACCGAAGATTTTAGCGCAACGACACCCCAGCTCTTAGCTAACGACTCCCTAGCTCTTGCGCGGCGACACCCGAAAGGCGAAAACCTACGACATCCCAGTATTCGCGAACGGACACCAAAGATTTGAGCGCGACGACACCCCAGCTCTTGGCTAACGACTCCCTAGCTCTTGCACGGCGACAACCAAAAGGCGAACAGACATTAAAGATTTGAGCGCGACGACACCCCAGCTCTTGGCTAACGACTCCCTAGCTCTTGCGCGGCGACACCCGAAAGGCAAAAATCTACGACATCCCAGTACTCACGAACGGACATCGAAGATTTTAGCACGACGATACCCCAGCTCTTGGCTAACGACTCCCTAGCTCTTGCGCGGCGACACCCGAAAGGCGAAAACCTACGACATCCCAGTACTCACGAACGGACACCAAAGATTTAAGCGCAACGACACCACAGCACTTGGCTAACGACTCCCTAGCTCTAGCACGGCGACACCCGAAAGGCGAAAACCTACGAAGGCAAACATATGAATAAATCGAGGACACCCTGTTCTCAATATAAAATTTGTGCATTTGCATTAAATCTTAATCAGTGTTAATATGAATAAATTACATTCAATTTTCATTCAAAGAAGAAAAAAAATTAAGAATATTTTTCGACAATGTCGCTAATCTTTTTGTTCAGGCCCTCTCTCAATATCGTCGCAGCTAAGTGTCGCCGGTAATCTCTGACTTCCTCATCCGTGAAATCCATCTTCATATCAGGATTGTCCCGTCGAGCAAGACATTCCATGTATCTCAGACAGTATAGGCCGCAATCCAGCGATCAGGTCGGTTGGCTTGGGCAATCCAAAATCTCTTCCATCGGCCAAGTCATCGCTTCCTTCTTATCGCAGTAGATATGGAAAATGTGGCCAAGAATTGTATGTCATTTCCTTGCATTGGCCTTGTACTTGGGGTTGCGTTTCATTGAATTCAGGTGCATGAACACCTTTCTTTCCATGTCGACAGCAACCAAATGCCAGTGCGAGTTATCAGAGTTTATTATGGTGAAAAGAAACCGGAATTGGGCCTTATCTTCATCCGATACATTGTCAAATATCGAGGTCCCTGATGTTCCAGTGAGTTCATGAGCAGGTGATGAAGATGTCAGACACAGAGCGGATACGAAAACTGATGCAAATATGCACTTATGGTATCGGTCCGGATGCTCTGTCTAGTTGCGCATCAGAAACTCCTGGCCGGCATCAATTATCTGCCAATGCAATGTAAACCGATTAATATAATTCTAAAATCAACAACTAGAACAGGTTTCTTGATATACTTACATCATCTATTATCATTTCATTGTTAATGAGATCTTGAAGATTTTTCCTTGTTACAACGCCAGAAAACATATTGGTGTAGACGATCTCGTCGGTTAGTCGTTCGCTCAAAAAATTTTGAATAATAATTTGGTCATCTTCGACCGTTGTGTTGGGCTTTGACGTGCCCACTGTCTTCGCTGACTTTTTAGTACGGGTTGTCTCATAACATCTCCGACGACCGTGGATGCCTTACGCTTCCTCGGCTCTTTTTTAACCCTCCTAACAAGCGAAGGCACTCCAACGATTTCTATGTCCATATTATCACCCTTTGGCGCAGGGGTGCCAAGTTTATTATCGGATATGGACTCATCTTTATTTTCATTCCATGCTCTGTTTTATCAGCCAATGAATCCCCCTCCAATCTCTTCTCCTCTGCTTTTGCATTCCCCGTCTCAATTGGACACTCGGATGAATGGTCCTCCTCCATCTTCTTCTCCTCACTATTTCCATTACCAGGCTCGCGGAGGACCAACTCCAGGGAATGCACCTTCTCTGTTTTCCCGTCTCCCTTGTCCTCCTCATTTATTGCATTACTTTCCTTTCTGAGCAGTGAACTGAGGAGGCTCTCAGCAATGGACAGCCTGTGCCTGACATCATCGAGTTGATCCTTAACTCACTCCAATTCAGTCC
The DNA here is from genome assembly GCA_900491605.1 of Calamus simplicifolius. NCBI lineage: Eukaryota > Viridiplantae > Streptophyta > Magnoliopsida > Arecales > Arecaceae > Calamus > Calamus simplicifolius. The sequence continues at coordinate 585,445 of UESW01004712.1, read as the reverse complement.
TCAACTCGGCACATCCTGCGCAGCTATCCATTGGTTGAGGGGCGCAGGTATCTGTTGGTTGAGGGGATGCTACATTCTGCTGAGTGAGAAGCCAGTGCTCTTCTGACAGTGGTACAGTAGCTCCCTCCATCTGCAACGCAAGATGATAACAAATTAATATTAAGTGAACATATTGACACATTAAGTTGAAAAATATGGTCAGAGCAATGGAGCAATGTACTAGCTTACCAAGTCGTGAGGCTGCAAGTCGGCAACCCGAACCGACTGGATCTTCATTTGGTGGTCATACCACTTCAACAGCCGGGGCAGTTTATCAGGGTATGCTGGTTCTCGCATTGATGTATGCTCGAGGAACCATGCCTGAACATGATATTTTTTGGATATTAAATAATGTAATATTAACCAAAAAATTATACTAAGAACACTACTTCTGCGTCTCAATAATCCTTACCACCAGTGCTGCCGAGCATCCGAACAGGGTAGGCTGCCTCCTAACTTTTTTTGCATTCTTTGAGTGGACCGGCTCCTCGGAACGCAAGCAAGCAGCTATTTCTGGGAGAGCCAGAACAATCAACTCCTTCAATGCCGAAGCCCAGTCGATGCTATCCAGTTGACTTAAGTCATCCAAGTGCTGGATGAGATACCGTGGACATCTCTGATTAGACTTTGGAGCCAAAAACATGGCCAACATGTATGCGATCCAAAGTCGGACGGTGTCCTCGACATCCTCCTATACCTTAGATGATCGGAGTTGAAATATTAACTTCTCCAAACCTTCTTGGCAAAGATCTAAACCCTGGCCAAACCGTTTGAACAACCTTCCGTTGAACAATTGGCTGGACGTGTCGATCTTCTTCCCATGAGCTGGAAGTCCCAGAATGAGTGCGACTTCGTCGGCACTGAATAGAACTGGCTTTCCATAGAAAATGAATCGTCGCCTCCATTGTGACATCTTATGATGTCTGCTAGCAGTCGCCCATCAACTGTGAACGTCTGCATGTCGACGAAGGCACCAAATGGGGTCCTTCGAATAAGTTTTGTATGCCGTCTAGTGAACCCCATCTTCCAAACCTTCTGAACGTATACGGCCGGCCTGCAACTATTCTTAAACAGCTGGAAGCCTTAACTGGGGGGACTGGAACAATTTTCATGTCAACTGAAACAGGGGGTAAGACATAAGACATACTTGTCATGAAATTTTAAGAGAGGATGTCATAATATTTTAACATAGTGATAAACATACTTGAAGGAGCCGCATCCTCATTCGAACGAAGAACGATGTCCTTGCATTGTTCCGCCATTTTCTCCGTCTGGTTCTTCCTTGTTCGCGGTCTTCGTCCACAAACGAAAGCACTCATCTCCATGAATGAAGTATATGGAAGAATGAACTATGGAAGAAATTTAGGAGACCGGTGGCTTCTTGAGCAAGAAACGAAGGATGGCTTCTCGAGCAACAGACGAAGGACCTCTAGGGTTTATGCCGACCTCATAGAAATACGAAAGGACACCAGGATTGCCACGATCACATCACACTGACCCGCAAACCCATAGGAACTGCCCATGTTTTGCAACTTTTCTCGAAAAGATGGCATAGCTGAGTTACTATGGTGTCATCGAATTAGTACTAGGGTGACGTCAAAATTCCTGCCTTGTTCAAGCATGGGTGACGTCGCCTTAAAGCTAGGGTGTCGTGAGATTTCAATTGGGGTGTCGCGAAGGATTTATGGCCGAATTCGATCTAGGGTGTCGCGGGGATTCTCTATGTGGTCAGTTTTAAGTAAGGGTGTCATCTCCTTAAAGCTAGGGTGTCGTGAGATTTCAACTGGGGTGTCGCGAATAATTTTGACCGAATTCCCCCAGGGGGTGTCGCGGGGATTCTCTCCGTGATCCGTTTTAAGCACGGGTGTCGTCGCCTTAAAGCTAGGGTGTCGTGAGATTTCAACTGGGGTGTCGCGAAGGATTTTCGGCCAAATTCCACAGGGGTGTCGCTGGGATTCTCTCCGTGGTCATTTGTAAGCACGGGTGTCGTCGCCCTAAAGCTAGGGTGCCGTGAGATTTCAACTGGGGTGTCGCGAATGATTTTTGGCCGAATTCCACCAGGGGGTGTCACGGGGATTCTCTCCGTGTTCCGTTTTAAGCACGGGTATCGTCACCTTAAAGCTAGGGTGTTGTGAGATTTCAACTGGGGTGTCGCGAAGGATTTTCGGCCAAATTCCACCAGGGGGTGTCGCGGGGATTCTCTCCGTGGTCCGTTTTAAGCACGGGTGCTGTCGCCTTAAAGCTAGGGTGTTGTGAGATTTCAACTGGGTGTCGCGAAGGATTTTCGGCCGAATTCCACCAGGGGGTGTCGCGGGGATTCTCTCCGTGGTCCGTTTTAAGCACGGTGTCGTCGCCTTAAAGCTAGGGTGTCGTGAGATTTCAAATGGGGTGTCGCGAATGATTTTCGGCCGAATTCCACCAGGGGGTGTCGCGGGGATTCTCTCCGTGGTCAGTTTTAAGCACGGGTGTCGTCGCCTTAAGGCTAGGGTGTCGTGAGATTTCAACTGGGGTGTAGCGAATGATTTTTGGCCGAATTCCACCAGGGGGTGTCGCGGGGATTCTCTCCGTGTCAGTTTTAAGTACGGGTATCGCAGCATTGGTACTATGGTGTCGCAGTATTTGGCTTCCCCACACTCTCTTCATTGATGGTTTCTGTTCATGAGGGGGGCGAATTCCTCCTGGGGTGTTTGCTGCCATTCGCTCTTATCTTGTTGAAACCCACGACACCCTAGTTCAAAACCCACGACACCCTAGTTCAAAACCTATGACACCCTAGTTCAAAACGTTAAGACAAAGTAGCATTAGTTCAAAACCCACGACACCCTAGTTCAAAACCCATGACACCCTAGTTCAAAACATTAAGACAAAGCAGCATTAGTTCAAAACCCACGATACCCTTGCAGAAAAATCCATGACACCCTAGTTCAAAACGTTAAGACAAAGCAGCATTAGTTCAAAACCCACGACACCCTTGCAGAAAAACCCACGACACCCTAGTTCAAAACCCACGACACCATAGTTCAAAACGTTAAGACAAAGCATTAGTTCAAAACCCACGACACCCTTGCAGAAAAACCCACGACACCATAGTTCAAAACGTTATGACAAAGAATTAGTTGAAAACCCACGACACCCTAGTAGAAAACCCTATCGTCAAGCTCATAAACCACAACAACCTCATAACGAAAGAATGTTTTGTGCTGCGGACAACATTTTTTCTAGGAGTTTTTGTACTAAAACTCAAGTTGCCAGGTATTCCAGCCTCGAAGCTGAAATATTTTCTTTCGACCGGAAAGTCAGAGCGAGGGCTTAGGATCGTGCCGAAAGCCAGAGCGAGGGCGTAGGATCGTGCCGAAAGCCAGAGCGAGGGGGAAGAAAGAGTTTTTCTTGCACATATTAAATCCAACATAAAATGGCGATAGAATGGAGGGAAAGGGCATTTTCGTCTGCACGCTATTTTTTTTTTAAAAAAAAGCAAAGCGCTTTAAATGGCTGTCACGTTCAGAACGTTACATCGCAGCAGGGCCATACCGTCCGGTACGTCATCCACGTAGGCTCCACGTGGACCAATCAGAAGAGCCGGTGCAGCCCACGTAGGCCTTGCTGCACCGGAGGCGGTGTATAAAGACTTTTCCTTTTTTTTAATTATCTTCTTTAAGACATTTGTAACTTCTAATATGAAGTTTGCCAAAATTTTATGAAAGCATCTGGAAAGAGATGAGAAGAAAACTAAAATATCTGAAAAAGAGGTGATGAGTAAAAAATCAGATAGCTTTGGATGGCGAATGTAGTCTCGGTACTTGGAAAAGATCTCTCATATCAAACTTATGTGGTCTTCTAGCTGGCTCTTTATATCAACTCAATATTTTCTGTTTCCGAAGGATAAAGGTGACTTCATCAATGCATATGATGGCTATTGAAATATTACGCAACATCTGGATTACTTTGGATATATTTTGGTTTAAGAATGTACTTTTTTTTGTTTAATCTTATGTAAAAGATATATTTTTAGACGTGCAATTTGAAATGTAAAGCTTGTTTGTTTCAAACTTCAGCTTATTTATAAATGTGAAACTTATTTGTTTCAAACTTTAGCTTATTTGTGCAATGTTAAGCTTGTTTGTTTCAGATTCTCTTTTTTTTTTTTCCATCAACCCGAACTCCAATCCGAAACTCAATTCGAACCTGATTTTTAAAAATAGGGTTAGGTTTGAGATTTTACAAATAGGCTTAGGGTTAAGATTAGGGTTAGGGTTGATATTTTACAAATAGGGTTAGGATTAGGGTTGAGAAAAACCCGAGTTTCATGAGCCCGAGTTGCACTCCTAGTTTAGACTAACTATTTATAATAAATATATTAATATTTATTTTATAAAATAAATATTTATTATTATTCTAGAATAACTAGTATATATTTTTTTATATTTATATTTTTTATTTTTATTAATTTATTTTTATTTTATTAAAAAAAAATAATTAATGATGATTATTTCTTATTTTATTTTTTTTGGTTTTGGGATTTGTGCGGAATTAATGGCACGAGCAGCGACAGGCATTGCAAATCAATAGAAGATTGGCCGGCAGGGTTTCGGTTACATTGAAGACTTTGCCGGCCGCTATCTTTCTGGTTGGCCGATCAGCCACCTTGGCTAAGCATCTCCCCTTGTTATTCTTGGGCGGCTGCTGAGGATAGCTATCATCGATCAGAATATGAGTTGTTCTTAGTTCAGCCAAGGAACAGGTGATCAGGGAAGATGACGATCACGTCTTCTCGAGGCTCAACTTGATCCTGGTTAAACCGGATCAAATCAGTTCAACTTAATTCAAAATCAGTGAAACTATTTGGTTTAAACTTGGTTAAATGCAAACCAAATTAGGTTAACCCAGTTCTAGTTCATTTCAAATTTGATTCGAACCTGTTTAAATCTGATTTAAGTCAATTTGAGTATTCTAAACCCGATTAGCTTGAATCAAATCTTAGCCCAAAACCTGAACCAATTTGAATTAGTGAACTAGAGCCCAAGATTGGTTCAATCAGAGTCTAATTTCTATTAAATCAGACCCTGAATCAGCTGAATTAGTTGATCAAATTAAACATGGACCCAGTCCAATTTCAATGGACCAGAACCCAATTCAAGTTAAATTATATCCAAATTAGTAAACTGGAATGTCGAATCGAGTCTAATTGATGGGGTTCAAGTCTAATTACACTAGATTTGGCTTGATTAAACCTAACTAATCAAATTAATCCATAATTATGGAGATTAATGATCTGATTAAACTTTACAACCTAATTAAGCTATTGTAGGTATAATTAAAGTCAGTTAGATGGATTGCAGACTTAATGAGAGGATCTAAAGTTTCAATTTGAGGGAAATTAGACTAAGAGACCCTAATTAAATTAATTTAAGCTTAGATACACTTTTAAATTAGGTTAACTATGTTAGGAGGGTATATATGTAATTTTAGTAATATGATTAATGAAACTAAGGGTTTATTTAATTATGGTGATGATTGTAGGTTATCATACTCTTGATTGATTTATATTGGTAGCGAATTATGGTAGATTTTGGAGTACAAAATAGAAATCTTACACTTACCATGTGATATATTTGATTTTATTGCATATATTTTTATACTATGCATTATGCATTTGTATGCATTATATTATCAACATATTTTAACTATGCATGAATATGACTTATGTTCCACGTATGATAGTATGATTTCAAGTTATGTATGGCTATGGCATATATGATACTATGATAGCATGGTTTTATGATGGTGATGATGTGGATTTGAAAACCTGATTTACATATTTAAATACAAAAATGTGTGATGGTAGAGGTGTGAGGAAGAACACATGGCCTAATCATATAATGATAGTGGAGCGGTATGGGTGTGGCACAACTAACGGTTAGTGATAATATGCCGCAACATTGGTTGTGCCTAAGTTGATGGGTAGTGACATAGTGTAGGCAGCATTAGTTATTGCCTATATTGATAGCTAGTAGTATCATATGGGCAGCATTAGCTGCAACCTAAGCTAATGGCTAGTAGCATCATATGAACAGCATTAATTGCGACTTAAGTCGATAGATAGTGCATTATGTGAGCATTGGTTGTGACTTAAGTTAATGGCTAGTGGCATCATGTGAGGCACTAGTTATGACCTAGAAATTTATAGTTAGTAGCACTATGCAAATGCAATACTAATTGTAACATAAAGACTTATGACTAATGGCACCGTACAAATGTGATATTGCTTGCAATCTAGATTGATTGCTAAATGTGGCACCAAAGCCTCGTTTGGAAGTCAAATTTAGTTTATAACACTTGGCATTGATTGGTGTAATGAAGTTTAATGCCATGAAAGTTAAAAGTTGATAACATATTCTCTTTTATTTGGCATATGGCTTTACGACATGGTATTTGAAGCATGATTATTTTATTAGTTATATATTATTATTTCATATTATATAAATATTTTATTTTGAGTTAAACTATATTTTTAACCTTCAAACTTAAAGGGACGTCATTTTAGTCTCTAAACTTTAAAAAGTTACAAAATTGATCATGAACTTCATTTTTTTGTTTCTCTTTGGTTCCTGTCGTTAAAATAAGGTAACGCCATCAGGAACTCGCTTACGTAGCATTTTACGTATTCTTCACTTCATCACCATGTGAACAAAAAAAAAAAAAAAAAAGAAAAAGAAAAAGGGAAGGGGAGGTATGGGAAGGGCCACCACGGAAGTCGCACCTTCCCCCTCTGACCCACACAGAATGGGGCCACAGAAGCCCCTCCTCTCTCCTACGAGGCGATGCGGAAGGGGGGTCGCGAAAGTTGCCCCCTCCCCCTTGTTGCCCTTCCCTTGTGGGGCGGCACGGAAGGGGGGCCATGGAAGTCACCCCCTTCCCCCTGTGGCCCCCTTCTCGCCCCCTCTCCCTTTTCGCTCACCACGCAAGGGAAAGGCCACAGGAGCAGGGGAGAGGGGCCAGAGGGGGAAGGGGAGGGGCAGCTTTCGTAGCCCCCCTTTTCTACTGCCCCATAAGGGAAGGGCCGCAAGGGGGAGGGAGGCTTCCGCAGCCCCATTCCATCCAAGGAGGAAGGAGAGGTGTGGCTTCTGCAATGTATCTTTTTTTTTATTTACGTAGTGATAAATGAAGGACACGTAAAATGCACATAAGCAAATTCTTAGCAGTGTTATCCTGTTTTAACAATAGAATCAAAAAGAAAAAAAAATGAAGTTTAGGATCAATTTTGTAACTTTTTAAAGTTCAGAATTTAAAGTGACAAACCACTAAGTTCGAAGGTTAAAAATATAATTTAGCATTTATTTATTATATCTATATAAGTGTGTGTAAGAATTCTGCTCAGTTGTTAACTCACAACTTACCATATCTTTTCAAAGGCTGAGGATTTGGATGCTTAGCCAAACTTTGGGGTTGATGAAGAGTGAGATTTAGAGTAGTTAATTTATTTCATTTTTGATACTATATTGTGACATACTTGTTATTAAGGACGATAATGATATACCTTAATAGTTGTTTTACTTGTATACATTGAAAATAACATGTTGATATCGTATGGATGACTTTATATTTTGTGGATATAATATACATCTTTTATTGATATTATACTTGAGTTACATGGATGTTGAGAATAAATAGGCTTTATATACTCTTAGGAATTCGCTTTTAAGTGTTTATTTGATAATCTTTTTAGAAAAAATTTTGATGAATTTTTTTTAAGATTTATTTACTTAGAGATGTTGAAGGAAAAATAAATTTTATCATGTTTAATTGATAGAATATTTATATAAAAATGACTCTAAAAATATTTTTTATATTTAGTTTAAAGTAATTTTACATAAAAAATATTAATTTAATTATAATATTACCATAATAAAGGTTACATGGGAATCGATATTATATATATTATACATTATATTTATTATATTATTATATATAATATCTATAATAACATGAAATTATTATATTAGCAATATTTTATTTATAATATAGTATATAATATTTATATTATATCATAACAAATTGGAATCCTCAAATAAAATATTATATATACTATATAATAAATAAATAAATACTAATATAAATAATTTAATGTTATTATATTGATATTATATTATTATAATATAATAAAATCTAATGTATTATAATATAATATAATATAATATAATATCGATTCCTATGTAACCTTTATTATGGCAATATTATGATTTGACCTCTGTATTTTATCATCGCCCTAAGAGGGTGCTGCTGATATCAATCTCCGTCGTGCATGAGCATTCACTAGACACGGAAAGAAGAGCAGAGATGGGAGCTGAGTACATCTGTGTCCTTTTTTTTTTTCTCTCCCTTTATATGTCTTCACAAGCACGGATTGCGAAATAATACCCCAGAGATGAGCCTTTTGCATCTCTATTTTTTTCTAAAGAATCAGGAGTTTAATCTCAAAGGTATAAAGGTACGCAAGATGAGGACAAGCTCAGAAACCAAACCAATATAAACTCTTATGTGGCGATCATATGCAACATATTTTGAGCATCAACACTACATGTTCACAAAATGCTGTGACAACAGCTTAAATAGACAAGGTTTAACATTTTATCTCACTTCTAAGAAAATAACAGGTCACAGAAAAATTAAAAAAATTTTTTGCAAAACTGATGGAATGTCAAACCTTGCAAAACCGAAGATTCCAAGTGGTATAAAAGCAAAGGGACCAGTAACATGTATTTGGATGATGTACTTTATTATCTTTTGTGAACTTTGCATCGACAGAGTAATTTACAGCATCATGTACAGGAAAAATTGGTGCCATTTCAGGCACAACATCTGGACTCAGAATTTAATCATTCATGAGTTCAGGTCTGCAGAGTTAGCCGGCAGTCCCAACAATTTGGAAGATATTGGATAAGGAAGATGCATAAAATATGATGCCTTTGCTATTCTCATGACAGGAAGCTGTGGTTTGCCTTGCTTCATAATGTGCTAAATGAAAATCGAATCAGTTTGTCTACATCTCGATTCTATCCCCAAGTGTGTATGGTCTTCGGCATACCTTCTGCTTCATGATGACAACCATTACCTTACCAGAAAATCAATCAAGAATTTTCTCCCCAGTAGAGAAAAGGTTCCAGACCAAAGTTCCAACAAGATAAAGAGCCACGGACACTTTAAAGACATCATCCCAAGAGCCTGAAAATTTCCACATCTCAGTAACTGAAAAGAAAATTTCATACATGCTAACTTACCCAGTGAAAGGACGGGCTTGTTTGTTGTGGTTATGTAGGTGCCAATAATGCAAGGAAGAAGTGGTTATACCATGTTGCAATATGTAACCAGTTGCTGCTGTCCCAAAAACACCAGCTAAAACCCCAGCAGTGTTTGAAAGACCAAGCAGCACCCCCTGCAAACAATATCAGGGTAATAACATTGCTTCTTTAAGAACATTAATAGTTGATATTGTTTTAACGACTTAAACTAGTTATTCATATGCAACACAGAACCAGACAATGAGAAAGCATTTATGAATAATGAGATGTGTCAATGAAGAGGGAAACAATACTCACAGCATAGCGAGGACCAATATCTTGATGGTTAGAGTATAGTCCAGACTGTGAGAATGCATCAGTTCCCTGTTTAATAATTGAGACAGTTAGAGCACTTTGTAGCTTGCAGATCTTGATTGTATGCTGACGATGTTTTAGAACTCTGTTCAAGCATGTATGGCTAGGAATGTCGATAGACACATCCACTGCAAAATATGGTTTCATGGCTTGTAGATTAAAAGAGATAAGTCGAATTCAGATGACCAGAATGATTTCTAAAATCAATTAGTGAAATATAAAGATATATTCATGACCATATAAATGTGATCAGAGTCTCATCTCTTTTCCAAAGGCTTCATTAAGATAATGGAGCACACTACTTAAAACACAGAAATTTCTCCAAATTAGTGCAAACATGGATTTTCCGAAGGCAATATTACGGTACTTTTGCTGAGCTGGGATGTAACCCCTACAGCAAAGTCAGAAAGTTGATGCAGACAGGTGCCATACGAGCAAAATGCAGAACCTTGATGACTAATTAATTAGCAGACTGCAACTGCACGGCCAAATGCAGTCTTTTAATTGCTGATATACAACAAACTTATTTTCCACAAGTCAGAACTACGAGATGTGGATGAACTTATTCTTTTTACAGTTTGAAAGCTAAGGTTTGACTTTGTGCTGAAGATCTGGAAATTTAGAATTTCTCATGTCTCCAAAAAGCACATGCTTAGTCAAAGTTTGACTTCCAAGCTTCCAATGATCCCATTCCAAACTAACTTAGAGTACCAAAAAAATGGGGGGAGCGAAAGAAAGGGAGAACATTGGGTCAGGAGCATTTTCATTTCAATAGGAACTCAAAATTAACCAGATTCATGATAATTATACATGATATGTAACTACAGCAATGACCCCTAAAAACGGAAGCAAAAGGGATGCTAGTACTACAAATTTTAAGGAGGTATGAGGGCCAGCAGGAAATTTACCTGGCTGCATGCCATGCATAATATTGCCATTGCAGGAGAATGGACATGACTCAACTGGGTTAGAAAGAAAGCTGGCCCAAGGAATCCAATTGATTGCATGGTCTGCAGAAATTATAAATCATAAGCAAGAGGAAAACAGTGAGTGAGCATGCAAAAATACTCAAATAGAGGGGCCTGCACTGCTTAAAAACTCAAACAGGATGTTCTGGTTATTAAGCTCAGTGATATACAAAGAATCACTAACAGTTAACTCAAAATAGTTGTTTTCTGTTAGGAAGAACCTATCTCCAGGGCATATTTATATTTGAATGAAAAATAAGCAGATTAATCACCATCCCGAAAAATGAGCAAACAACAAAGGAAAAACAATAATATAATTAAACTTTAAGCATTAATACATGGCTTTTCTTTATTTTGAGACAGCATTCCATAAACCGTGGTGGCCCTCATAGAAGCTGCAAAGAATGCTCACGTAACTTCAATCTCATTAAGTTCTCCTGTAAATCAAATTATCCTTTTTTTAATTTATTTTGGGAAAACAAAAATGCAAAATCCTAAATATTAGACAACTACTAACTTGTTGTAGCCCTGACTGAGGCAGCATGAAATCCTTCTTTCTGTCCGTTCCTATCAAAGGAGACACCCTACATCAACTTAAGCATTTCAAATTCTTTCTTACAACTTTCATCAAGGATTCCTTAGACCTTCCTCACTTGTTCCCCATTGTCCAAACAAATCTTACAGCCCCTTCAGATTGGGAACTCTCAGTTACCAAGTACATGCTCATGCCAGTTTTCCAGCACCTTTACCCACTAACAGTCCCACTCCTAATCTCAGGAGTCTCATCTCTTCAACATTCCTTTCATATGCCTGGATCCTTTTTCAATAACCCAACAGTTTGATGCAGACAACACTATGTGCCCACCACTGCCATGTGAATTTTCGTACTTTCACCATCACAAAGTTGCCATATAATAGTCCAAAGCCCCTCTCCACCTATTCCACTTTGCTATTAAGATCAGACATGCCTTTGTCACCTCTCATTTCCTTTGCATGATATAAACTTGAGGCAATGAGAAATAATCAGACATTATAGTGATTAAGACTAAGGTTGTAAATCTCGTGAAACAAAGGTGTCTCAATTTTTCTACCTAACAAGATGTCCTGATCCCCGATCTGGTTAGGCATCATAGTAGTTGCTTATGATGCTTTTTTCTTAAAAAAGAATTATTTATGAAGCTTCTATTTTATTTAATTTTTAAACATATTTGACCTTCAAAAATTATATCTTTATGATAAATTAAATGTATTTAAAATTGATACTAAAATGTATATGACCAAGATAGGATGAGAAGGATGGCTGAGACCGATCCCAAAATATCTCTGGGATGAAACATCTCGACCATCTTGGCCTCATTTCACGGAGATTTGAATCATTGATTAAAACCTAATTTAAATTTTGATATACACTAACAAGCTCGCCGCATCTTTTCTTTTTTGAATAACAAAAAAGCAAATTCAGAAATCCAAGGCATATTTAAGAAGCAATTTGGGCAATTCTATGGCTACAAGCTTGACATGAAAAAGACTTCATCTAAGAGATACATGATATCATTAACCAGAAAGTAACAAGCCTTGGACAAGCTAGCTTTGCATGGGAATAAAGATATTGATTCCCTGTCACTTAGTTGCATGAGAAGAAATGGTATGCACTTCTCAATCCTGTTAATTGTTTTTGAATTGAAAATATTGTCCTTAACATTCCTAAGATATATCAGATAACCAATTTGCCTAAGGCATGTTATACTAAATGGCTGCTCTTTCGGATTTTATCATTATGCTGATTAAATTATCTATGACTGTTAACAAAACCATTTCTCCTAACAGAAGTAACTGTAATCAAAGATAAGTACATCCGCCATTCGTTGATCTTGAAAATAACATGAAAGGGCATCTCGGAAGAAACCACTTAACTTCCAGCATCTCAACAGTGCAAAGGTAGAAATATGAAAGCAATCATTTTGCTTAATGAAAAACGAAATTTTGTCACAACACTTGTACCAAAGGAAAGTTTAACAAGCAGGGTACAAAAATGAAACACGATACCTTACGAACCACAGTCACAGATAATCCTTTTTTCACAAGTGTGTCAGCAATCCATCCACCAATATTTGCAGAAAATGCCATTGTAAGCCAGGGAAGAACACAGAGAAGCCCAGACTCTGTGAGGTTGAACTTCAAAACCTATTTTGAAGCAAGTTTCTAGTAAGCAGGTCACAGAGCTATTGCCTCTTAAAAGGAAACAGATAATACTGGAACAGACATCACCTGGCAAAGATCAGTTCCATCAATTGCCTACCTGATTATAGTATGTTGGCATCCACGTGAGAAGAATGAATGTCCCCCAGTTGTGGCAGAAATGGGAAATTATAAGAGCCCAAACAGGTGGTTTTGATAAGATAAGTTGCCATGGAATTTCTGTGACAGGTTCCTTTAACACACTTTTACTTTCAATAAGCTTCTTTTCTTCAGCACTAAGTTCAGGATCTTCAAGAGGAGAACTGTGTGCCTTTTGATACATGATATAACAGATATTAGAAAGCTTTTTGGGAGGGAAATTAAAGTTTCCCATCTAATTCACTGCTTTAGAATCTTTATCAGTGGTAATAAACAAAAAAAAAAAACTTTGAATTGAATGTACAATGCGAATATTTATTTTATCCTTTTTGTTTGTGGGGGGGGGGGGGGAATTGGAAATGGGGTTGTTGGGCCACTATGAGTGCATCCATGCAATAAAAATACTGGTTCAAATAAAGGCAACTAATTATTGTCATTGATAATCATACAAGAAGCTACACAATTAAGAAAACAATTGTGTTGGATAAATAAGCAGATCTACATACCTTATTTGACCATACTGCAAACCAAACAGTTCCAAGAGAACCGAAGGAGTAGAAGACTGAAGGCCAGCCAAAATTATGTATTAACAAAGGTGAAAAGGCCAGCCCAGTTACTGACCCAAGGTACATCCCACTATATACCAGAGCCAGTGATCTGCTTCTCTCTTCTACGGGCACCCATTTTGATAGAATGTTATTCATCGCAGGCATTGCAACCCCCTGAAAGTAGGATGCATTTTCAGACGAGCCAGAAATAATAAAGGTTATCCAGATATATAGAACAAAAGTCATCAAATAAAAATGGCACACATAAGTACCAGGAAACAAAAACCACCAACATTATTGCCCATGTTCTGCTTCTAGAAATCACAAGAAATTATGTAGAAAACAAAAAAGGAGTTACCTCACCAATTCCCATGAAAGCACGTACAACAAGCAGAAAAGGTAACCCAATTTTTGCTGCAATCGGTGTCAGAGCAGTAGCAATAGACCACCAAACAACCCCAAATCCCAAGACACTCTTTCCACCAACTGTATCCGCCCATATACCTCCAGCAATCTATAGTTGAAGATTAAGACAAAAGTTTAACATAAAAACTGCATGTTACTGTATCAATAAAACTATTAAAAAAAAAACTCTTATAGAACATGCATGTGGGTTTTGGTAAGTAGAATTTTGCAGGTAACATTGGCATGAAAGACGAATTTGAAGCATCAAGAATGGCACCTTTTGGAGAACAACCAAGATTTTAATGTTCAGAAGTGGATGTTGATTGCAGGCAAGTTTTTTTTTTCTTTTAAAAAAAATTATATATTGACTTAAGAATGAGATGGGTGTTAACACAAGCCCATTTTATGGGCTATTAAAGAATATTTATGTTTTAACCTCTCAAGTCTACAGCTCACTTTCCATCAGATGTCTAAGAAAATGGCTTGCTTGATAGATTGAGATGAACATCGGGATATATAAGCAGTGACACAACAACATCGAGAAACATGAAGAATTTGATGTGTGAGAGAGTCTTATGGTGCTATCTATTTCTTATATCAGTCTTCTTGTTTCAGCAGGTGCCTACCTCTCATCGATTCACCAATATTTTCATCTGATATTTGAAGCAGCATCAACAGTGTTGTTATAAACTTGTCAGCATAAAATAAAAATAACAAAAAACACAGCAATTCCTAAGACACAAAACGGATTGCAGTTAAATTCAATTCCTGTATGCCAGTGATGGAGCCATGATATCTAGCCGATCATTTCTAAACAAACATGAATTTTTGCACAAATTGTAAACAAAACGGTGCAAAGTATTAGCTTGGGATATAAGAATTTACATTTGAAACAATAAACAGAAAACAACTTAAGTTTTGTCATGCATGGTGTACCAACCTGTGTAAGAAGATATCCCCAGAAGAAGGATGACTGGATCAAGCCAACTGTTGCAGGACTCCAGTTGAATTCTGCTGACATGGGGAGAATTGCAATGCTCATATTTACCTGCCAAGTGACATGAACATCAGCAAGCTGCTTAGAGCAAGAAAAATGGGGATAACCTTATCCTCAGTGACACTTTAGAAACTTCTCTCTGTATATACCAATTATACAATTGGAACAGTAAATATCGATCACAGAAGAGGGCCAACCAGTTGGAAGGTACACATCTTAAACTTTATGAGGATGTGATTCTATGTTTATAATGAAGTACGGCCATGAATATATCCGGTGAATAAATGATGGGGCTATGAATATTTCAAGATTTACTCCAAGAAATGCAGGCAGCCAGAAAGTCTTAAAACCTAAAGAATGCTTTCCAAAAAAGCTGCGCAATCCACCGACGCAAATTCAAGATAGCATACCCCACCATCGATTTGGGTATGCTGGCACTCAAAAAATTTACAGGACCTAACTTAATCCCTCCATCTCTACCATGTGCGACGACCTTTTATTTCTGAACCTTGTTCCGCGTGAAAGGCCGCATCTTTTCTCACTTCCAGCCTCGTCACGACCTTTTTTGCTGGCATAGATTGAGTTCAAAATTTTTACAGCAAAAAACTTCGGCGACTCTGAAATACTTACACTTAAGGAGCGCATCGCAATGAAACAAGAACGAGAGCAAGGGATTACCCGATCCATATTGCAGATTAGGAAAGCTGAGAAGCAGAGGATCACAATCCCCCATCGCTTCGGGAACGTCTCCAACCCTAAAGAACTCACCGCAGCCACCCATCCGCCCTCCTCATCCTCCTCCTCCTCCTCCTCCTCCTCGCTCAAAGTTTGTTGGAACTTGATCGCTTCAGGCACCGAGTTGGACACATCGAGTGGCTCCGACTGCACGTCGGCACGTCCGGTCCGGGCATGACGGACCGCCCCCCGGCGGCCGCACAGGGACTCCGACCGCCAAACAGAGATCCGTGCGATGTCCCTGGGGGCTCCCTTGCTCCGTCCCGGGGACCTAGATTTGGAGTGACAGGGAGGTAGAGAGGTCCGCAGGGGAGAGGAGAGCGGCAGGAGATAGACTCCCGCCCCGTTCATGGCTTAATGGGAAGCGTCGGTCGACCAGGCATTCATTTTACCATTTTTGGATTTTGCTTAAAGAGTGCCGTTTGCGAAAGAACGAGTGGTTTCGGGCAGCGGCGGCCCGGCTAACGGATATTTTGTTGGGTCACCTCATCCCGATCGTCCGCTGAACTGCCTGGAGCGATCGAACGAGCCGGATCCCCTTGCTGTATTCTGCCATGCTGCGCTGATGACGCTTCGCGCCAAGGATTTTGGGCCTCCGATGGGCGGGTCGTCCTCCGTAACATGAAAAAATATCTGTAGGTACCTGAGAATAAATTCCGCTTCCTCGAAGGGACTTCAAGCAAAGTTATGCATGCAATATTGAAGCTAGTCTCAGCCTGCTGTGCGCCGGCGGGACAGGCCAATGAGGAACTGATGCGGCTGATCAGGCCCCTGATCTGCAAGATGAAGGGATCACGAATCCTACGTCGCACAGTTTGGCACATTTTAATCCTTTGACATTGGGCTCATCCTGGCTGTGGTCCATCTCGATCTTGGCATTGGCCACGGCCCATTTCGGCTTTAGCATCGGCCATGGCCCATTTCGGTCTCAGCATCGGTCTCGGTCCATCTCGGTCTTGACGACGGCCGCAATCCATTTCGGCCTTGGCATCGGCCTCGGCCCATCTCGGTCTTGGCAACGGCTGCGGCCCATTTCGGCCTTGGCATCGGCCCGGCTCATTTTGGCCTCGGCGTCGTCCTCGGCATCGGCCCCGCCCCATCTTGGCGTCGGCCCTGCCCCATCTTGGCATCTACGTCGGCACTGGCCCATTTCGGCGTTTGCGTCAGCCGCAGCCCATTTCGGCCTCGGCCCATCTCGGCCTCGGCCTCGGCTTCGGTGACGGTTCTCCTCGGCCCTAGAAGCAACTCAGTTATCCATCGATCTCATAGTGCCCCCTCGACCAAACTGCGTGGCCCACTTCCCCCAGGATGGCGGGTTACTCTGCCACGAACATGCCTGGCAACGTGTGCAATGAACGTGCCTCCCACTGGTGCCACTAACGGCGGATGTGGCCATCCACGTTCAAACCCACTATCCGTCCTTTGCGGCACGTTGAAGACCAGAAATCAACAACCATCCAAAAAAGGATCCGACTGTGATGAACGAAGGGTAAGAGGGATCCCCCGAACAGGTATATAAAGGCCCAAACCCTCAAGGAGAAGGACTCAATCTCTACTCTCTCATTCAGATCCCTGCTCTCCAAGTCGCTAACTTGGGCGTCGGAGGGTCTCCACTGGAATCACCAGTCCGGAACTTTTCTTGCAGGTTTCCGGCTGAAGGAGGCGGTCCCTGTCATTCCTCTGAAGGCCTGCGAAGCATTTTTGTCACCTGACGTTCCTCTCAAAAGTGATTTGATAGCAACAGATTGGTGCGCCAGGAAGGGGAGATGCGGGGCACAGCGCGTAAAGAAGAAAGTAACAGACGCGAACTAGTAAGCTCCCAAATTACAACCCCCCATTCCTTCTAACCAGAAGAAGAAATGGTGGTAACCCGTGCTCAAGAAGCTTCCACTAGCCTGGCTGGGGAGCAGCAGGTGAGGGCCGAGCAGCCGGAGGCCCTCCCGCCAGTTCATCCTTCACCACCACACCAAGATGATAGGGTCACCGCCCTCGCTCAGGAGGTGCGGTCCCTTGCAGCGGTGATCCGTGAACTTCAACAACAATCGGCGGCCGCTCAACCTCTACCGCAACCCCAGTCTTTGGGAGAAGTTGCAGCATAGCCCAGTCAACAGTCCACCCATGAGCCTCCCGAGATCTTCTGACAGTCCCTCTCCCCGACGATCCCAGGACAAGGCCCCAGGGAAGGGTGTAGCCCGTCGACGCTATCCCTCTCCCCATCCTCTATCTACTTCATCAGGGGAAGAGTCCATTGGTGAGAGGATCCACCTCCATGCGGAGAAGCGACTGGAGGAACGGTACCAGCGCTTGGAGGAGCTCAGCCGACGACTGACAAGTCAATCGAAGGCGAAGTATGACAGCCGCCCTCCTCTGACTAGGCGGATCATAGAAGAACTCATCCCTTCCCGATTCTGCCTTCCTCAGATAGATCCCTATGACGGTACTACCGATCCCTTGGACCATCTGGAAAGTTATAAGGTGCACATGTAAGTCCAGGGGGCATGGATGCTCTTTTATGCATCGCCTTCCCAGCCACTCTACGAAAGGCTGCAAGGGCTTGGTACTCCCGCTTACCTCCCCGCATTATCAGTTCATTCCGACAGTTGGAGAAAGCTTTTCTCGCCTGCTTTGACGCGGCCAAAGAATCCCTTAGGTGGCCGACAGCCTCTTTACAATCCGACGGAAGAGTGGAGAGACTCTTCGGGACTTCGTTGCCCGCTTCAAAGAGGCGGCAATGGAGGTTTATCATCTTGATGACTCAGTAGCCACTTTGGCCTTGAAGCGTGGGCTCCGTCCTTCCCGCTTCGCGTACTCATTGGACAAGAAGCCCCCGAGTTCGTATGCGGAGCTGCTGAGTCGAGCTCAGAAATACACCCGCGCTGATGAGGCCGACTCCTCTCGGTGGGAAACTGATGAGGGCCCCAGCAAAAACCAAGCCCGAGCAGAGTCTGGTGGGTCTCATGCAAAGAAGCCCGATCCGCCTCGTCGGCCAGACAATCGGCCACGGACTTTTGCCCCTGTAGGTGAGCGTTACACCCCTCTATCAGCCCCGATTTCCCATATTCTTATGGAAATCGAGGGTGAATCCTATCTCAAGCGTCCTGCACTCTTGAAGCCTGGACTTTCCCGCAATAAAAATCTGTATTGTCGTTTTCATCGAGATCACGGCCACGACACGGAAGACTGCCGACAGCTAAAGAGGGCTATAGAGGAGCTCATCCAGCAAGGTCATCTCGGTCAATTTGTTCGAAGAGGGAATCTAGCAGCACCGAGCCCGTCGGCACCACCAGCTCAGCAAGCCAATGTCGACAACGTCTCGACCAAGAAAACCGTGGCGATGGTCTCCTAGGAAGCGGGTGGCACTTCAAAAAGACCTCGGGGGGGTGAGAGAGATAGTCCTGTAATCCCTTTTACCAAAAAGGATTTAGAGGGGGTAAATAACCCAAATGATGAAAGCGTCGTCGTGTCTATGACGATTGCTAAACATCCTATAAAAAGAATATTAGTTGATAGTGGAAGCTCAGCTAATATTTTGATGTATGAAGCATTTGTTTGAATGAACTTGCCTTCGGACTCCCTTCGGCCGGTGACGACGCCTCTCGTAGGCTTCACCGAAGACTCAGTGACAGTTGAGGGAGAAATTACTCTTCCCATCACGGCCGGGACCCCACCCTGCCAGAGTACGATCTTCATGAAGTTTCTAGTGGTAAGAGTCCCTTTGGCATACAATGCCATCCTCGAGAGGCCGGGCCTAAATCTGTTGGACGCCATTATCTCGACGAAGAGATTACTTGTGCAATTTCCCACCCGTCATGGATCGGGGAGATGCGGGGGGAAAGGAGTCCGACGCCCCTTTGCTACCACACGGCCCCTAGTCCTCAGACGACCGACAATTCGCCGACTCCTAAGTTGATAGACCTGAGAGAAGTTGAGAAGAGGGGAGAACTGGCATGACATCTATTGACTTTCCCCCTAGGAGAGGACTCGACGAGAACCGTCCAAATCGGAGCCTTTCTTCCTGAGGAGGCGAGGAGCCGACTCCTCGGTTTCCTCCGAGCCAACTCCAATATCTTTGCATGGTCGCCGACTGACATGCCAGGTATACCGGCTGAGGTAATCACTCACAAACTTAACATTAAATCCAACTATAGGACGGTCCGGTAAAAGAAGAGGAGCTTTTCCCCAAGCGACAGAAAGCCATCGACGAGGAGATCCGCAAATTGATCGCCGCTGACCACATTCAGGAGGTCCATTACCCCGACTGGTTGGCCAAATTGGTGATGGTTCGGAAAGCCAATGGAAGCTGGAGGATGTGCGTCGACTTCACCGACCCCAACAAGGCCTACCCCAAGGACAGCTTCCCGCTCCCCAGAAAGGCTAAAGTGCATCCCACTTTCCATGTAAGTTTCTTGAAACCTTATCATTCAAGTTCTGATTCTTCTCGAGTGCAGGAACAGTGGGCTCCTCCTACTGTGAGAGAACAATATAATAAGGATGTGGAAAGGGTTTTAGATCATCAAACCCTTGGGCATAGTAAGAAAAATCGTCGGACCAAGTATTTGATTTCTTGGAAAGCTGAATAAGAGGGTGATGCTAGTTGGGAAAAAGGAAGATAACTTATGGCAGTTCAAATATCAAATTGATATGTATTTGGCAAACCTCCCTTCAAGGACATCGAGCTCTTCCGGTGGGGATGGTTTGTCAAACCCCCGCTAACTCCTTGCAAGGCACTGGCTGCATCGGGCATTGGCCCTACGACGTTGGCCATGTGGGGGCTTGACATGTGCGATGCTGGCCATACTTGGGCTTGGCGCGTGCAACACTGACCTTGCGGGGGCCTAGTGCGCATGGCTCTAGAAGCGCCAGGATTAGGCATGCACGACCCTGGTGCACGCAGTGTTGGTCGTGCTGGACTTGGCTGAGCATGGCATTAGGAGGGTTGGTGCACGCATGGCATTGACCCAGGTTGCAATATTGCTCAAACTTTCAGAACTCCAGAATGGGAGTTGCCTGGATGCCTCTTCAAGTATATTGAGAGTGGATGCTTCACAGGATGCTCCATTCCAAGGATGGGCTCAGACTTGGCCACGACATCGGGTGGGCTAGCCATGGCAAATCTTGTGCCGCTAAGTGTTGTCTATGGAGTCTTACATAGAGAAGGTCAAACCAAGATGTGGCATTGGCAGACTTGTGCTCGGAACATAGGCACAAAAGCATGAATGGGTGCATACCAAGAGACCGTGAGCGCGCACAAATTGGTTGATGCTCTTAGACTGAGGGTTTGACCCACCCAATGGGATGATGAACATGACCATTGGGTGTGCCCATGGCTGATTGAAGGTCTAAGCGAGAAATAGTTTGCCTACAAGGGGAAGTTTGGGTGGTTCCAAAATTTTCTTGTCGATGTGGCCGTCGGTTTGTATGACATGAGACTCAGGCCAAGCAGTTTTCAAAAGTCTGGGAAAATGATGCGGGACATGCAATGAAATTTTAATTTAAGAAATTAGGAAACTAAATTGAGCAATGACTCCTTCCAAATTCACACGTAAGAGAGAGTAAATAATTAAAATGCAGAAGACTACTAGATGAAAGTTGTATTACCCGTAATATAGTTTCCTTCAATCAAAAGTAGAAAGGATCTAATGGTTGAGAAACCATTCTAACTAGGACATATACCTTCAAACAATCAGACCTAGAAGTTAAGGAAGGGTTTTCTTACCAACAATGAGTTCTTACTCTTGTGATGAAGGTTTAATTTCAGCCTTCCAAAGATTGATGGTTGGACTTGAAAACTATCACTCCTTGTAAAGGAGACTTCTAACATAGATGATTCAGAAGCAAGGTAAACCTCCTCTTCAGCTCGAAATCAAGAAGAATCTTGCGGATGCCCAGATGGAGGGTTAAAGTTTGGATGGTGGTTGGTGCCTAGATGATGGTTGCTTCTTGGATGGATGCTTGGCATCTAGGAAAAAAAGGTGGTGGCTTGGATGATGGTTGGTTGTGCATCGCACCCTCTCTCTCACGGAGTGACAAATGCACAAGCAAATAGAAGAAAACAAAATTTTTTATTCATTCATCATAATCCCTTATTACAAGAGGGCTTGGGTATTTATAGACTTTCCTAGCCTTTTTTTAAAATTAAAAGTGGGTGCAAAAAATTTTGAATTTTAAAATTTGAATGGAGGGGAAAAAACATGTTTGAATTTTCATAGATCAAAAAGGGGGGCATCATTAAGAAAGTTTGGCCTTTTTTTGGATGATTCAAAAAAAGGGGGTGCTCAAATAGAGGGTGATGTGGTTTCCATCTAGGCATAGGGCGCCCAAATGAAGAGTGAGATGGTTTTCATCTAGGCATAGGGCGTCGAAATAGAGGGTGAGGTGGTTTTCATTTAGGCATAAGGTGCTCAAATGGAGGGTGAAGTGGTTTCTATATAGGCATAGGGCGCCTAAATGGAAGGTGAAATGGTTTGCTTCATTCAATCTTAAAGCTTCATGGTCTTAATTTGAACCCTTCTTGACCCAACATACAAGACTCAACTAATTATCAAACCAAATTGAACTAAAATTGATCGAGTTGAATCCAATAGACACAATTGAACATAACAAGACTAAATTAAAAATAGATTTGACTTGCCTTAAATTAAATACAGGACATAAAGTGACTCAAGACCAAAATACATTGTCAGAACCCAAAACTTAAGTATCTGAAATCCATAATGAGTGTGGATTGGGTTGAATTGCATGCATTTTCTTTCTGATCATGGTGCCTACACCAATTCTTTCGGGATGAGAAGGATTCGATCCTGTCGAATATGGGTTATTTTGACTTTATTAGTGTTCTAATAAGTCTGGATTGATCCTTTGCAGATCCTCTCGAGTAATCCACGAGTCTTCAGATTCTGATCGACCTTGCAAATAAACCAAATAGCGTTGATAGTCTTTGTTCCGTGTAGTGATAGTCTCGTTATCCAGAATTCACTCAATCTTATCTCTCCTTTCTGGTAATTAGAGGTAGGCACGGGACCGTGCCGCCGTGCCGCCCATGGCACGGCACGGCCCGGTACTACTACAGTACCGGGCCATGCCGGGCCCAGAAAATTATTTCTATTGGCCCAGCACGGCACGGCCCAGGTGGGCCTAGGCAATGCCAATTAGCCCACCTAGGGCCTGGCTCGTGCACGACTCAAATAAAAAAATTATAAAAAAATATTTTTTTTGATAAATTAAAAAATTATTAGGAATAAAAAATTTTTATTAATATAAAGCCACCTTAATGGTTGGGGGTTTGGCATAGACCTCTACCAATTTATTAATTTAAAATCAAAATGGTACGGAAGGAAGGGGGGCTAGGCCTGAACTCCAGAACATAATACAATAAGTAAGAAGAAAAAAAATAGAAAGATCGCAATCGTCGGATCATCGCCGATTGGATGGATCGCAAACGTCGGATCGTCTCCTATCAGATCGATCGCAACCATCGGATCGATCATAGCCGATCGGGATCATGGCTTGGATCGATCGCAACCATCGGATCATCTCCGATCGGATTGATCGCAACGGTCTGATCGATCATCGTCGATCGGGATCATAGCTTGGATCGATCGCAACCATCGGATTATCGTTGATGGGATAGATCGCAACCATCGAATCGATCATCCCCAATCGAGATCATGGCTTGGATCGATCGCAACTGTCAGATCGTTCTCGATCGGATCGATCGCAACGGTCCGATTGATCATTATCGATCGGGATCATGGTTTGGATCGATCACAATCGTCGGATCGTCTCCGATCGGATTGATCACAATGGTC